>JAKTRG010000025.1:0-143631 GCA_030579595.1 Spencermartinsiella europaea
AGTCTCGGTTCCACCAGGAGTGGTAGGCAAGATTGTGGTGACAGTAGTCGGAGCAGTGATTCCCGTAGCACCTGTGGTGACAGTCACAATAGGAGTACTAATAGGAGTCTCAACAACCACAGTCTCGGTTCCGCCAGGAGTGGTAGGCAAGATTGTGGTGACAGTGGTGATAGCAGTGATTCCTGTGGCGCCAGTGGTGACAGTCACAATAGGAGTACTAATAGGAGTCTCCACGACCACAGTCTCGGTTCCACCAGGAGTGGTAGGCAAGATTGTGGTGACAGTAGTCGGAGCAGTGATTCCCGTGGCACCTGTGGTGACCGTCACAATAGGAGTACTGATAGGAGTCTCAACAACCACAGTCTCGGTTCCGCCAGGATTGGTAGGCAAGATTGTGGTTACAGTGGTGATAGCAGTGATTCCTGTGGCACCTGTGGTGACCGTCACAATAGGAGTGGTTGTTATGGGAGTTTCTATCACTATTGTGATCCCGCCAGTACTGGTGGGTGTCTCAGTTATGGTAGTAGTTTTGGAAATGCCAGCGACCCCAGTCGTTATGGTGGTTGTAGGGCGAACTGTTACGGTTAGTAGTCATCACACTTGAAGCTTTCTTCTTTCTTACCTTGCTCGACACTCACAATTCCCGCCCCTGTTAGTGGAATTGGCTCGAGAGTGTTATCGTAATTGAAAGTATAAGAGGATGTAACACCATTCGCACATATTTGACTATACTGGATATTGTATGTGGACTCCAAGCCTACCGATTGAGGAAAAAGATAAGTGTCTGATCCAACCTGAACGAACCATCTAGTACCTGCAGGTAGGTCCGTAAACGTTACACCAACCGTATTTCCATTACAGGTAATAGCAGCCTGCGCAGGTGTAGCCGGCGTAAGTGACACAGGTTGTTCCCAGCTATTGAGACCGCCTGTAACAGGCACCAGGAAGGCTTGAACGTCTGAGCAATTAGTCGAAATTCCAGTAAATACCAGAGAGTAGGTTGCAGATTCAATATTCGAACCTGTACAAATGGAAGACATAAAATTTATCGCCGTTTTCATATTATATTGGCCATTAGTAGCGTCCGAGACCAGAAGGGCTCTGTCATCCCATGCATATTCTGTAGGAACATCATCAACCCATTGCACAATATTATCAAAATTTACATCGGCATCATATAAACCTGCAGTTCCGCTAGTCAGAGTGACGGTTGTAGAGACAGTACCCGAGCCGGTATTGAAATCGAGGGTATTATCTCCCACAATATAACTGTTGGCCCCTGGCAAGGAAGCTTCATCGTATCCAACGTCCAAAACCATCGGAAAGTAAACATAGCCGGTGATATCATACAAACTCGTCACGTCACTTGTCAAAGTAAAAACGTACTCGTTACTATTCACATTATATACACCAGTGGCAAGTAGATTTCCCTGTGCGTCTTCTATGTCGATGGGATTAGCGTTGAACTTGTTCATAGTCATCACGAATGGCAAGCCAAGAACAAACGTATCTCCAGGCTGTGCATTTTCTGGTATAGAAAAGTCTGCTGTGACATTAAAGAGACCATACCCAGATGTTGATTCTGGAGAAACTGACACACTGGTGAAAGCGGTCAATTGAGTAGCTCTGACAGAAACTAGAACAACAGCCACCAGAACGGCAAGAGTTTGAATGAATGAGGAGCGCATCATTCTAATATCCGGTGTAAATAAGTCGTTTCAACCAACCGAACAATTAAATAGTTGGGGCGCATATTTATACAAGCCTGACCATTGTAGTCCAATTCCACAGCTCTTTTCTTTTGCAACGGATTAATTGTTTTGCTGACGCCCACCGAAGATCGATCGAGACTCAGGTTCTACGCAACTACTAATTCATTTTCGGCTCTTTCATCATTCTTCTTTTTCATTAAGGTTCTGCAGCATGGGGCGGCGCCACAACCTAGGAAAGCTCCCTTCGACTTTCTTTCTGTCGAAGGGAGCTTTGTCGAAGGGAGCTTCCTTTCATGATCGGGAGCACGAGTGAACCTCAAACTTAGCGAAGTCGCTATTGCATATGCTATACAACAGATGTCTACGAGGTGGTCGGTTCTTGGCAGAGAGCAGAAACAATTCTTAAACCGGCATAGAAAGGAAGAACCTCAAAGGCGGTAACCTGATTATAGCGAGCTGATTGCCAGTATCAGGCTCAAAGGCCTTCCTGAATTAGTGATGGAACCTTGGAGACCAGGCCGATCTGCTTGACTTGAAGCAGGTCAACTTCTTAAACAAGATGGCGCCGAGGAGCTAACGCAATTAGAGGGGATGCTATGCGCGTGCCGTTCCTCGTACCCAGTTTGTCGATTATTGGGAGTCGAAGTTGTGTCTTTATAATATTGTGAATATTGAAAAACATAACGGGTGCAATATCCTAATCCGTGAATCCACTGTGTATTTCAGCTTAAAGTAATCTCTTAAGAATCAGAACCTTTTGGTGCTGTTGAAAACGAGGAATAATACAAGTGAGTACGATCAATAAGGGAAAGACTGATAAATTTAGAATTCGATATGGTCATGTTCTTGAGGAGTTAGAGTGTGCAAAAGTGATAATCAGAAAAAGCAATTGTTTGCTTAAGAAAAAAAAGTGCTTTTTGTTATTTCTCCAAACTATGATTAGTGCTGCTTACAATACGTTTGCGAACTAGTACTGAGGCTAGCTAAAAACCCAATAGTTTGCTGTTTCTCTTGCTTTCAGGGGACTATTCTGCCTGACCCGCCTTCTTTCTTTTTGGTTCTGAACCCGCCATATTGTTACGGACCTATTTGGCAACCACAACTAAGATAACATTTAGGGTGCTACACATCGTGATCTTCTCCACTGGGGGTATCAATGCTGAGATTTGACTATACAAAACAGCTGGTACTTCAGATCCATAGTTTGAAAGTAGCAGGTAGTATCTAGCATTTTATAGAACTTCTTTGTGTTGGTAATTCATTTACAGCTGAGTGCTGGAGTCTGTATTAAACAAATACGGAATAGGGGCCAGTACGCTTTGTTGTATAACTTCAAAGCCTGTTTCTCTAGAAACCAGCCTCAAGGCACAGACCGAGACCAAAAGAACGAAACTCTTTAATTCAATCTGGTAGCATTAGTATTATTAGTAAAAGCACGCATTTAGCGGTGGTCTTAAGGTATGTGGTGGGCTATTCAACCAAAGTCTAAATTATCAAATTCACTCGTGATTTTTATTTCTTAATAGTAATATATATGAAGATAAGTTATACCCAATATATGTCAAGACATATACACGTAACAGTATCGTACAATCATGTTAATTGAAAGAAGCATACTATGCTCTTTTTGCGAAGTAGATTATAATCTGTGACTTGTCTATAAAGATCAGTAACTGAATTCACTCTCTAATCAAAGCTATTGAAGCTCAACTATACTTAATGAACCCCTCTCTTTTTATACATACAAATGTTTACACTTATCCCTCGAAGGGCGAATGTTTATGCAAATATAAGATGTATTTATACATTCAACTCTATGTTTAATACGGAATAAGTCATTATTTATCTCTAACTGAATGGCATCGTATAATATACTTTGCAAAACTAAGTTGCTATTGCGGTTTTGAAAACAACAATACAACCAAGATACCACTAAACAGTAGACATATAATGAGTTGCGAGACGCACGGCTGTAAGATTTAGACCCTTCCCAGGGCTTTAGTGATATTCCGTTGAGGCCAAGTAATTCACAGAAACTATTCATTCGCCTCGGTCCGTGGAGGTGGTCGTGGTATACCTTTTACTTCGTAGAATCTGCCTGTGCACCTGTATCCTTGCCAAGTGAAGTCGTTTTCCGGGTTGCAACCACAGCGGAGCTTTGTTCGATCCCCACTACTAGTAGGGCAACTGAGTGTGGGACGGTGATAATATCTAATATTTCCGAAATGATGAATTTTTACCGATTTATCAATGAATGAAGAAACAGCCAACGAATGAATTGGAGCATCACCCCACCGCTCATAAAAGAATCCACCTGCATGGTCCAAGTAATCAAAATATTTTTTATACACTTCTCCCCGCCACAGATCTAGGCTAGCTATCTCGAAATTGGACTAGAAGTGGCCGGTTGAATGTCTCCCTCCATCGTCGGAAATAAAATTGATCAAGGAGTTCTTTTGCAAATATTGAGGATTTGCATCAATAAAATCTTTTGTGGTACTCCATAAGGCCTAATGGTCTCGCTCAATTCGAGCAAAGAAATGGTGAATCCATATGTCAAACTATAGTGCTCCGTGAACTTGAAATAGTCATACGGTGCATCGCAATGAAGCTTGATATCAGGCTCAATTCGCCAGTAGTACTTAAATTAATTGAGCAATGGGTGTCTCCAGAATAACCCATTCTCATATCGGCACATGTGTTGATAACTTTCGAGGCCTCCATATACAATTTTCTTTCGTCCCATTTCAACCCGTACTGAAGCAGCTTTGGCTTTGTCAATCAATCGAGGGTAGTCCCAGTGATCGGGTGGAATCAGGCCATAGTATGATTCTGCCGATACCATTCTTGATGTTTCTTCTTTGAAAGTTTTGCTGAACTCCTTATCGTTGAGAAATACCCACGAATAATGATATTTCTGATTGAGCCTGTCTTCCACATTTTGGATAGTTGCCAGTAGGGAATACAAATCTTCATTTCTGGCCTGCGTGACAAATGTAGCATTTGCTCGCTGGAAAGGAGTGGCTTTCAAGTACCACTGGTTCTCTGGGCCATCCTCAAATGCTATCATACCTGCCTTCTGGTAAAGATGTATTGGGTTTTCTATGGTAGGCGGAACTGCAGCTTCGAGCCCGACACGGGGGATTTCTCCTCCTGTTGGTTGAAAATCTATTGGAACCCCGATCAGAAATGTGGCTATCGCCACAATTCGGAGTATTTTCGACTCTCGTTTTGCCATTTAATTTCAAAATAACACAGAGAATAAAGTAGAACCACCCCTGGATATAGCTTCATTGTTTGGTTCTGAGCCATATTTTGTTAGTCTGAGTAGAGCACAGACGGCCCTTTCCCACCAAAATACCGCAACTGAGCGTCTTAGCTGAACTTAGAAGCGATCTGAGACCTGCGGTAAATCGATTAAAACAGTCTTAGAAATGATACTTTAAAGATGGACACTTTTAGAAGAGTCCTTATATCGTTGAGATAGATACATAAATGATTCGCAGACACACGCGAACTAGAGTCAGCTCGATCCGTGCTTCAATCTGTTGACGGAATTCCTAGGTTGCCAAAGAGCTCCCAGGTATGGGGCAGATAAGTACTGCTAGTACATCATTTCTTATTATTATGCATCATAGATGTCTTGAGCATACCTTGTGAAGGAAGATACACTGGTTTCACTCCATTTATAACCGCATTCCGGCAATTCCGACTTCTAGTATTCTCAAAGAGAAGTCCGCACAGTTGTTCTTAAATTTGTTATATCAGAGGTCATGTAAGTCTCTATTCGAACCGGGCTTTGAACCTCACCAGGAGGATCTCAGTCTAACTCCACTGTGAAATCCCCAGTCGCCAGTTGGTGCTGGCAGGGTTAGGTGCCAGTGCGGGCATACCGGCAAGTAACGGCAGCTTTAGTACAATTTGTAGATGATCTGTAGGTCATATGCGGCCAACAACTTGGCATAGCCTCGGAATGGAGCGAAAACATAACGTTTAATCCCTGCAGGAGTAGATCATAGGTTATAGCGAGCAATTTGGCACCCAGTTCTTGATTACCATTGCCCTCATTCAAAATCATATTTTCCCCCAAGATTCACAACAATAAAGACCTACCAATTGAATTGTCTAGTCACCCTTCATGCTAAGAAAAAACGTGACCATTGAGTTAATTTGTTTTCACGATTCATAAGGTGGAAATGCCGGGATCTGGTAACAATGTTGGGAACAAAGTAAGAACGGACGGGATCGAAATATAGTCTTCTAAATGATTTAGTGGCCAGGTACCTCTACCATGCAGCCCATTCGATCTGCTAGAGCTATGATTGGATGTCCTGTAAGGTCTTTTGGAGGTATATACCTTAACGATACCAATGATTGTTGGTCCTTTATAACATTGGATACTGGATAATGATTGTTTTTCCGGAGTTTGACTCTTACAGTTTCAACTTTGGAAACCAGCACCACACACTCGATCGTCTCCGCCAACATCCGAGAAAATAAACGACTCCAAGCCTGTTTCGAAATATGTCTACCAACCCCACTTGACCGGAGTCCGTGTACCGTATCGGATGCACGTAGGGCAGTTGGGTTGGGAGTTATTCGGTATTTGGTAAAAGCTTTCTAGTACGTCTTACTCTCTTTTTAGTTCGCAATGATTGTATTCTTTGGTGAACATCTTGAAGTTGTGATGCAACTCAGATGTAGGTGTCGTATAAGGATAAGAAAAACTCTCAAAAGTTCAAATGTGCCACTAACGGCCCATTTACCCTGTACAGTATCGATTTGGAACTGACAGCACCACCTGAAAACAAATTCCTAGCCCACCGAGCCGCAGCTGTCAAACGTCAACAATGCGGAGCACGGACTGAAAGAGCAGCAGTTAATTGGCCTTGCGCGCCACCCCTGCAACCATCCTGCGCTATGGGAGTTCGTTGCACATTGTGTCTTATTAGGTAAGTTATGCATATGGGAATTCTGTATGCAACCGATTGCTTCCATGCAGCTCTAAAAACATTCCGGGTGAGGAGAAATAAGGAGCTTCGGCAGCGTAAGTTAGCGGTACGACTAGGACGTCGCATTGCATGGCAGGTGCAGCAAGTGCTAGCCCACATTTTTGCAATGATCGCCCTCGGTCCGATATACAAAGAGCTGATCTTATTGTCTTAGCGATTTGGTAAAAGGCTGCAGTGGTTTATGCGCCTACTTTATCTTTTATTTTTTCAAAGTTATGCTGCAGGAGTATTAATATTTACTTTTTGCCTCCACCTAGTTCAAAAACATAATATACATACAGAAACTTAAAGACTGTGTGCCGTATCATCTTCTCTCATTATAAGGCCACACGCAAACGGATTTGTCTACTCCATTGCATTGAATCCGTGTGTCCAGTAAACTCTTCGTGCAGCTCGCTTATTGTATGATATTAAGTGAATGTTACGTGAAAAATCTGGACCAAGGAGAGAGGTGGTGGGTTATACATGGATGTCCCAATGCATGCATAAAGTACGCAGAGGAGCCAGCATCTCCAGTTCAAGCAGGGATAGCCCTAAATTTTTTTTTGATTTGATAGTATCACATTTCTGGAATAAATCTGGAACTCAATGTATTCTAAACCCAATCTACATATTGAGTTAGGTCTCCTCTCTCGACCAATGGAATCAGGTCATTGGACTCTTGTTGTGATATATCTTGCTGTGTAAATACTGGTCTCAATTGCGAAAGCCAACTTTGCGGTAACTGAAGTTAAAAATCATGAGGAGAATATGCCATCAGAATAGCCCAGTTTATATTATTGATCTCCCCAAGTAATTAGTTAGAGAGTATTGTGTTCCTCGTGAGTGATTTCAAGATGCCTTGCTCATTCTTCCATTCCAGCCGTCTAAATATGTCCTTTAGCCATTCTCAAACATACCATACAATTGGGAACTCGGCAGCTACTGAGGTAGGAGCCTAGCATTCATCCAATAGGGCATTTTCACTTTTCGTACATACGTACCCACTAGTCTGTCACTAATCATACGAGTTCATATGCTGAGTGCGGAAAAATACGATATATTTGCAAGCTATAGGATTGGTTAAACTGCTTAACCCTAGTTAAAGTCAAAGACACCCTGAAAGTAAGACGTTTTCAATATCAGTACATAAGAGGATCCATTCTTGCTCTCACCAGCAGAGTATCATTATTTTGGAGAACCCTATTGTCTATTATTTTGTCAAAATATTCAACTCATTTTATAGATGAGCTTGTACGCATGCTGACGATTCTAAGGGTGAGGAATAGTAGACTTGACCTGCTTTTAATCAAGATATTCACGTAGCTATTTATTTCACTAGTATCACCGAATGGAAATCAAGTACCATAAAATACATTACTTTTCTTTGTCAGAAGAGGGTTTTCTAATTCATTGAATGATCTGTTTTGGGGTGGTTTTGCACGGTAGTATATGTAAAGCCGAACACTTAGGAATCACGGTATCTACTCTCATCTGGGGATTAGGAACGAAACCACTCTGAATATGTTGGTGTTTACAATCCCCGTGAGCGAAGCAAAAGAACAGAAAGCACTATAGTCTGGGCTACCCAGAAACTTGCCCTTACGATACTTGACCATTGACGAAGCTAGTTTCTTAGAGAGTGCTGATGCTTAACGTTCTATTTAATTTGGCAATATAACTGACAGTGAATATGAAAAAAAGGTAGTAAAACCTCCAGAAAACGCTGATAATTAGCGGCATGAGGGCTGCGACCATTCTGTGAGCGGCTCATTTCTAGGTTGGATAGCTTAATAGTGGCTAGCTTCCGTTACCACTGCAAGGTATCAGTTGAATATAAGATACTTACTCTCCGTACACTTCCACTAATGTAATTTTTCCAATTCTGCTAATAGCTGTTCTAACTGCTCCAATAACATCCTCAAATCTCAAATAATATTGAAAAGGATTCATTACGAAGCTACGGGGTCTCAATATAGCATAGAAATCCAAAGAATAAATTATAGTGGCTTCTTGCTTGGTCCCAACGTGGGGCCTGATAATACCAATCTAAACAAAGTGAGAACGGTGGTGGTGGCGTCTGGCTCTCCCAGTTTCTACCAATCTATTTCGGTGATTAGTTTGTTGAGGCAGTCTTGAAAGTGGCCGGCTTTATCCTTAAGCATTGGAGTTGTGGAATACTTATATTTTTATAGCTGGTAGCTTTCGACACTGCTTGGAAGTTTAAAGAGCCATGAATCTGCGGAAAAGAAGTTGTCGCCTTAAGTCAGAGCCTATATAACTGAATAGTCTCTCAGTAAGAGTATATTGAAGAGCTCCGTCGAAGGGATGATTAAGGCTTTCAGCGAGCTTAACATTTTGTCTCCAAACGTGCAACATTTGAACCTGGATGTCTTTTATCGACACAGAGACTAAAAAAGGGAGGAAACGAGATTTCGGCAGAAAGCCACGAAGTATCTAGGTACTTACTCTACTTTATGATAATTAAAATTTCTACGAAGGACTTAACGTGTTGATAAGAAAGGCAATTTTCGATGGATTGGTTTAAAATTCAATTGAGGCGTGGAATAGCCTTAAGAGAAGTACGTGGTGAATTGAACGCCCCATTTGACAGTGGGTTTTAGAATATATAATCTCAATACTTGACAAAGTTCTCATCTCCTTCTTGAATGATGGCTCACCGATAAGCTTGATGGACGGCTCAGGCTGCCACAAGGGCCAGTATGCAAGCGACATAAAGGCGATACACAAGTGGAGAATGTTTTCTGGTAACTTCAATCCTGTCGATAAAAGCATCCGTGATAACTTCGCTGTGCTTTGATTATTTGGTTATGGTACGACTGGAAGTATCGTCAAATGTAATTGCCGGTTTCTGAAGCGATTGAATACGTCTTCAAATAGAGCAAACATGGTAAAATAACTTTTCTCTTCATCATATCATGGAAATTAGATCTTGGAGGAGAGAAACCCCAACTATGGTTTTTAATAGCCCAATGAGTTACATTGAGGGACTGTTAGCGAGCTCTTGGGTAAGCCTCTAACTCATTAAACTTTTAAGAGCGTCACTTATTTTATTAATTGAGTTTTTGTTTTCCCTTTTGTTTGAACAACACCTGATTTATGAAAACTATAGTTATGGCCACGTATTCTAGAATTCCATAGAGAATATGCACTATACTCTCACTGGGTGAAAACACCCAAACAATGGATGAGTAAATAACGCCTTTATTCTTATTCGTTATACTAGTCCGGAGATGGCAATAAATCCTATCTTCTCTCAAAGGCAGTTAAGGAGATTGGCTCTTTAATTTGAGCACAATCGAACTTAGTTAAACCATTCACACCACTGCTGCCTGGGAATAGCCTAAAAGGTACAGACATATATACCAATGTCGCACTCGCAGGACACACACCTCTTCTCATCATAAAACGGGCCTTATCTCAAACTCTAATTCTCGCTTGGAATGCAATAGTGAGACCAAGCAGGCAGATGTAGCGAGTCACTCTTGAGACTAGCTGCTTTCTCCTTGCATCGATGCTGTGCCAAACGTACGAAAGGTAGAACCCCAAACTAAAAAATGATAAATAAAAGTGCGCACCAAGGATCTAAGTCCAGCATTGAAATCTTCCTTTAATCCCACTTGAAATTCACTTTATTGGGTCCTTGGGCTCAGTGTGCTGTCGTTGCGAGAATTTCTCAGCTTCACGCGACTCTCCCAGTCACATCACTGATATGAGTCAGGAAGGGCCCTGCAATAAATCGTGAACTCTTAGATATCTTTGGAGTGGATTACTTGCTCAGTTTGGGTTTCCGTGTTTTCGATACATTCGTGATCTTGGATTTTCTCATCTTAAACGTGAAGTTGCCAAGCTGGTTCATTCTTTGAGTAGCTCCCGCCGTTGTCGACTTGTCTACTCGGCTGAAAGTTTGCCGGCCCATCCATACAAATCTTACTAGATGGGACTTTTGGCTATTCAGATTTCCCTAGTTTAATATATATTACAGATTGACTCTATCTAAAATTATTTTGAAGGACAATACGTGATTTGTCGAAGTCTGGTGGGAAACGTAACAGCAGCAAAACAATACGACCCAAGAAGTTGGAGAAGAAAGAAATATAACAACGGATAGAAACCAAGAGAACTATTCACATTTTATTTTCATCGTGTCAAATTGCGACCCGAGCGTTACACTTTTCGAGAGGCGTGCGAAGACTGAGTGGGGATTGTGGGTATCTTCTTTGAGTATCCTAATCAAGAATCTATTCTACTAACGTTGATTGCAAGATTGCAATTCTCCTCGCTAACCTCCGGCCGAGCATTAGCAATTCTACACAAATTTGCAGAAATGTACAGCTACTACGGCCACGTTCGGTCCCAGTTCGACGCAGTTATTCTCATTGAGGCCTGTAGATCTGGTCTGCTGCCCAGAATTACCCATCGCTTATCTGAACAAGAACGGCGACAAATCTCATCGGGTAAAGTCTATATCTGGGATGAGCAGGAAGCAGATATGCGTAGATGGACGGATGGAAGGACCTGGAGTAGATCTAGAACGGTTCGAGGATTCTTTATCTACCGAGAAGTAGAGTTGATCATCCGATCAAATCTTGATACTAAAGAATCATCGATCTTGTCATCCTCTGACCAGATGAGATTTGTGCCACCAGGTAGTGAAGCCTCTTCTCCAACCTCTAAGCCGTTGCGCAAACGAAAGTTGGCATGGGACAGCGACGATCCCAAAAGTGAGGAACCCCAAGAGAGATACCGATACAAAAGATATGGGCTGTACAAGAAAGGCTTTTCAATTACTACTTCCACCAATCGCAGACTGCATTTGATCAGCTATTATTGCAAAGACGACTTGAACGCTGGCTTATTCAAACAGCCGTGTACGGATGCCATGCTCGCAAAAATTGTCATTCCTTTCGACGTGTACCCGGACGCCCCTTCAGAAGTAATGACGATTCCTGCTTTTGTCAATACTATTTTGGAGCCTCGTGTGAACCCTCGGACATTAGTGGTTGAAAACGGTGACTCGGCCCTCGGATCCCCGAATACGAATGCTAATACCGGTCTTGACAGTCCTCCTCGGCGGCAATTGGGCATTAACCATTACGTTTTCACGGTCCCAAATTCCATTGGACTTCCCACTGCGGCTTCACGGCCACATGAACTGGACCGTAAAGACTGTAGTCCATTTCTGAGTTCAATGTCTTCGGTAATCGGTACCAGCGCCTGTACGTTTGGTCTGGGCAGTGGTCCCACCAGCGTCGGTAGAATCGCAGGAAAGGTTGCTGACCTGGTCTTCTCACCATTTGCACAAGGCAGGCCCAATTCTTCTAGCCGCTGTGAGTTATTTGCAGAGGATAAGAGAGTCATTAATATCTTGAACAGAACCATGTTAGAGGACTATATGGCTTATTCGAGTTCGTTTAACAATCCGTAACTAGTCGAAATAAATTGTGGAGTAGAAGTCTACGACGCGCATGATGTTTAGATAAAGTTCTTAATTGCATTAATCTCTAATTTTGAATGTCTTATTATACAATTTGAATCGGTAAGTTACATTAAAACATTCTACCCAAATAATGCACCATTTCAGCACCATCAGAATTAGATACACCGGTAGCGGCATTGGACAGGAGGTCAGAGATGTTCAGCGCAATAGAATGCCTCCAAGAAGTATCTATGGCCATATCGCCTTCATCTGGCCCGATCAGCGTGATTTGGCTTTGCTCACGACAAAATATATTCACGACTGGAATCGCAAGGGTCAGAGCCATCACCCTACTACTGGATCTGCGCTATATCAGATTGAGCTTCGCATTTCGTTATAGTACGCGATCTAAGTACTGATTAAAGATACATTGCATTGTTAGAATGTGCTCAAGGGGAACAAAATAGTAGATTCTTCCATTTATTTTCAGTTACGTCAAATCATTCCGGTGCTAAAGATCTTCTGAACAGAACCGATGTTACAAAGCACTACTGCTGAAAATTTGATGTCGAATCCCTCTATTACGATACTACTATGCTATGAAGTCTGTTACGTATAAAAATACCATTGGTGAATTAGCTCATTCCAATGTACCCAACTTACGAGGAGATCCAGAAACAGAGTTGAAATATGCGCAACAGACTTCCACAAAAAGGCGAGATGCAACTCTTACCGTTTTATTTTTTCTTCTCCATTCTTCTCTATTGTAGGTCTCTTTGCAAATTATGAGTATCATATCTCATCACCGTTAGATATCCGCGAGTATCAATTAGTAATAATTAGTAATAATACGTGGCCCAGAAAACCCAAATTACGAGGTCTAACTACAATACGATTTGGGAGTGGTCGGAACTCGACTCAGAAAAGTCGTTTGTAATAATAGGCAAATCCCTTCTGATGGTTGACGACTAGATGCCAGAAGCTCAATAAAACTAGTCATAGTCATCAGAAACGGCCACCCAGTCTTCAGAAGTGGGGCTAATATATCGGCGATTGCTGGATTTTATTGGCAGACATCGGGGGATCGCTAGGTACTTGGTTTTTTAAGTTAAGAACATGGATTGATACAATATAGTCGAGGTAAACACGCATGGTAAGTGTGATTTCGAAAATATATATCAAGTAAGATATGGGATAAGAAGAATTAGAATCTTAACTTGATAAAAAGGGTTTCAAGGGGCCGGTCTAGAAGTTTGATTTTCGATTTGACGACCATGTACCCTTACTCCGAGTTAGTGGCATGCGAATAATTCTTTATTGACGTGCGATAACATATCAGGTTGATACGACTTCGACTCTCGCTCCATTGTTTTATATTGTACTTGGTGAATGGATCCCCTGAGCGAAGGCCCCTCTGAGCACATTGAAACATGTATGCGGATCTCCGGCCCCTTTACATAGGGGGTGAACTAAACTATAACTCAGATTGACAGCAGCAGCAGGACACTTCCCTAAAAAATGTGAGATTGCATTGTCTACTTGGAAGTCTGAAGTTCTTGTGCTGTTCATATCGCAGTGCTTCCAAATTCTACAGTCTTCGTGGCTCGATCAAATCTGCCAAAATCTTATCGGGCAGTTATTGTTGGATGTGTCTCTTAACTCAAGTAACTAGAAAACTCTCAGATTGGTGAATTTTAACTTTGGGTTTGTATATTATTGCTCAGCCGGCTACAATGCTTTGTAGCGGGCCATTTCAGGGCTGCTGGAAATCTTTGCTTGTAATACGAGACAAACTTGGGAAGGGCCAGGTTTATCTTTTGATGATGTTTAGTTAAAGCAAGTAGTAATTTAAATACAAAATAGTGTATATTTTCTAACACTTTAAATTAGGCTTTCAGGAATCCGCCCTTCAAGCATCACAGGGCAATTTCAGTCTTCTCATGAGCTTTCTTGACCAGCTGCCGGTACCAACCCTCCTTTCTATTGCCGTTTCCATCTAGGTACTTTCCGATCTCTGCCAGATCTTTTCCGAACAAGGGGTCGCACGATTGCTTTGATCTCATCTCGCGAATGTGATCAAAGTTGAATCCACTAATAGACTCAGCTTCACGATAATCATCGGAGGGTTCAATCCACGTCGATGCTTGTCTTCCCAAGAAAATAGCGCTACTAGAAATGCAATCCTTGTTTGTGGGGCTGTATCTCCAAGACAAGCAAGCCTCTTCATACAAGCACACTTTTTGACAGTTCTGGGGGGAATCTGCTGGTATAAAGCTATCACCCTCACCTTTATTATAGACTGCACCTTCTTCCCAGTGTTTGCTATCTCGACCCCCTCTGGTGTTCCAGTCGGGCATCCATTCCTCGATATGAGGGAGAACAAAGTCATGATAAATATCGGCATAGGTGATGTGACTTTTGCTTGGTCCTCTAACTTTTTCATATTCATACAGCTGTTCAATCTGGCTAGGTGTCAGGTGATGGAAACTGAGAATTTTCTCACAGTATCTGTCAGGCTTGATCTCTACATCATAAGGTGGATTGCCTTGAAATTTATAACCAACATGGGATTGAGCACCCCAAACCATATCCAAATTGAGCTTCTCTTTTAGCATCAAAGACACCATAAAGTCCCCACAGCAATTATCAAATGTCTTCCTTTCATATTCTGGAACATATTCAGGATGTGTGCCAAGCGATAACTCTAATGCCTTTCGAGATATAACCACACCACTACCGCCATGTGCAAAAACCAGTCCGGATGCCATTGCAGGAGAACCTAAGTACAGTGGCTCCTCGGGATCCAAAGTATTCAGATAATCGAGTAAATTGTCAAAAAACAAATAACTGTCGCCATCGATAAAAACAAACCAATCGCTATTGGGTGATGTCGTGTAGGCATGGTAGAGCATGGGAATATTTTTGAATTTATCTAGGGTCCAACCTTCCTGCTGGTCTACCTTGACTTCTCCAGGATCGATATTAGCTCTATTATTATGAAGCAACTTCATTTTACGGTACACCCCAAATTCGTTGGAATCTTTGGTTTCATCTGTCATATTAGCGAGAATATCCACTACTTCGTAGCCTCCAATTGAGGTGGAGTGGTCGGCATACAAGGCAAAGTTGGGTACTTTGGTCAGAGTTGTAAACAGATGTACAGGTAGACGATTCCATAACACATTGCTTCCAGTCTTAATCATTAGAAACACTTTTTCAGCACCCTTCGGATAATCTGCCACGATTGGCTGTTTTATATACTGCCCAGTGGACGAAAATGCTTCATAAGGGGGTATAGGTAACCTTAAACCAGGCTTCTGAGTGGATGAAAACGAATCGTCCGATCTCCAACTTTCTTGAGAAATATACCGCTCGCGATTTCCTTCAGACGGAAAGTGCGCATCTTGAGGAGAATGCCACTCTATTGAATTGCCTTTTAAAACCACTGGCTCTGTCACCAAGGGATCATGTTGTAACGAGTTTGCCCCTGACTTAAATGGGGCATCGCCAAGCGAATCGTATGAAACAGAATAAAATAATAGAAGTAAGAACGAGGAGAGTATAATGAAGGAGACGACTCGTCTAGAAGCTTTTGTTAATCATTCATTGTCTTTGAAAAAATGGTGAACCTAGAATAGCCTTGAGGAATCCCTTGAGGGATTCCTCACACGTAGTTCACTACTGTCAGAGATTTGGTTACCTCTCTAACTTCAATGATACACAGCTTGAAAACCCCCAGTAGTAGAGGAAAACGCGAAGGTGGGCTACTAGTTTCTCCTAAGTTAACAGTCAACCAGCAGCTACCACGCATTGATCCTTCATTCTTCGTACACATAGTAGGAGATTGACATTTCTTCTATAGTGACAGGCTACATAGGGATTTGAAGCCCTCGAAAGCCTCTGCAGCTGTAACATATCTATCAGTATCATTGAATGGTGCCCTACTCAGATCTATTCCCAATTTTTCTTATATAGCGCGATTCTCGGTCTTATAACTTACATCTAAATTCGAACGCCATCATTAATACCGAGAATTGAGGAGCTATGGAGTATTTCGCAACAATATAATGAAGAATCAATATTAAGAGACGAGAAAGCTAAGACCAAAGGTGGTCAATTATTGATATTCGTTAGAAAGATCGCCAAGGGCACACCTTCTATAGACAGCCTTGACATTTTAGATTTAGTATGTTCTCAACGTGAAAAGTAATTTTAAAGTCAGCGTAAGACTACGTAGGACATTCTATGCAGCATATATTCTTCTTTAAGGTATCAATGAGGCGTTCAACAATTGATAGAAGTGTCTCTTAAGTCCGCCATAAAGCATTCATGATATGGCAGCCAGTTTTCAATATTGTGAACCGAGTCCTCAAAAAGTTGAGCTGGAGAACTGAGAGTCACCCGGCCGCTTCGAGTTTTCCTTGAGGATGAGAACAAATAGTCCACGGGTGATTCTATGGTCCCTAGGTGTTCTTCACGGTAGGAGTCATCCGAATCTGGCCATAAACTTTGAAAGCGTTAAATTGCTTTTTGTTACAGAATTCCTTTCATAAATATCTTGCAGATCAATATCTTAATTCATCCTCACACTTTTTTTTATTTTTGGACAGCCTTGTAAAAGTTCATGTCTTGCAAAGACTAAAAGAAATGTGATAGTGTATAAGCGGTCGCCTACCATGATGAAATATTGAAGCCTGTACTTCTCTAAACAACCAGCCCATGAGCATCTTGACGGTGAATCAGCTAGCGGCTCATTCGAATTCCATTCAGGCCCGATGTTGGATGCCCCTACTATGCCTACCAAGGGTTAGTGAGAATACTGCAAACTTGAACACTTTTTCTTTCAGAATTGGCCTCAACATCCTAGATCAGGAAAGAAACAGGATGATCGGCTCTGGGGATTCTGAGGACAAGTTACGCAAGTCAACCGGATCCTAATAATTTATTGTATTAAAATTAACCACATACAGTCCTTTAGTCTTTTTTTATGAATGGAGCAGATTGGGTCTTGTCGCCGCCGTATTAACACTAACTGTGGCAACCACAACCAGCCTAGCTGGTATTACAGCTCTCACAATTACAATAATTATCTGCAGAGGATGATCGTCGAGAACCACTGCTACGGTTCCTACTGGTATTATGAGATATAATCGCGGTTAACTACCAACAGTGTTTTCCCAGACAGTCCGGCGGAACCAGGACATTATTATCTCCAGTGATACACAACGGGGTTTCGAAAAATAGGATTTCGCAGAGTTACTGGCGTAGCAATTTGAATTAACGATAGAGGACCACATTTTACAAAACTCCTATTTTAAAAATTGTAACTGGGAAAAATAAATAAATTTGGACTAAGTACGCTAGTAGAAAAAGAAATGATTTCGGTTCCCCTTATCTTCAATCTCACTTGACTACAGTGAGGCGTACGGCCAACTGCATTATCACTCCGCAGTACTTAATTAAGATCGCCTAACCCCGATCTGGCCTAAGTGGGTGCTATATCGAGCACCCAGAGTAATATAGAACTTTAACTTCATAAAGACGCCATAAGTAGATTTTCTTCCCTAGGGTCAGTCTCTGGCGTCCTTCCAATAGACAACAGCTTGAATATGAGAAGCGGCCGAACAGGTACTGGAAACTTACCTTAGTATCACGTCCATAATAACGTAAACTTAAATTAAAAAGGAATCATTTATTGGCAGAGTTGTGTGGCCCTAGGGAATAATTGGCAATAGGGCCATCGCAACTGCATTATAAGAATACTTACCTCTCCTATATGTGTGCCTAAAACATCGATAGTTATTCCAGTCTCCAGCCTGTAGCCAGTCCTAGTTGTAGCAAATACAGTGGTCATGAATATCTTATCATATTCCAAAGTACAAAATAGATTCATCGGCTGTCTATTGATACTTTGTCCGACCTTTCTGGTTAGGCTGCCAGAACGGCATCTACTTGAAGAGGTACATCCTACGGCCTACCTTGATGGGCTCCGAGGACTTGCTGCCGTAGTGGTTTTCATCCATCATTTCACTGAATACAATCACTCATACTTCCTTCCAGAATGGGACCCTAAAAGTGGCTCCTCCTCACCACTGCAACTACCTTACATTCGGATTATCTTTTCCGGTGCCCCTATGGTTCACATATTTTTTGTCGTCTCGGGATTTGCGCTATCATATAGACCTCTCACGCAATTACATTCGAGAAACATTGAGAAATGCCACGCCATCGTGTCCTCCTCTCTCCTCCGTCGACCCATACGTCTTTTTGGGCCGTGTCTCGTGCTGACATTCATTAATGCGGTCCTCTGCCGACTCGGTTTCCTCGACCTCGCTCACGCCAAAACGACACTTTGGGACCAGATTGGGGACTGGGCGAGCGACAGCTTCCGGGCACTAACCTGGTCATGGGACTGGGACTCTCCCCACCAGCCGCGGTATAACACCCACCTCTGGACTATTCCAATTGAATTCTCCCATTCAATGGGACTTTTCCTTATTATTATCCTCCTATCGAAACTTCCCATGCTGTTACGGTCACTTACTACAGTCAGCCTAATGCTCTACTCTCTCTCCTGTGGAAAATGGGCTTTTTCTGAGTTCCTTGGAGGGGCATTCCTGGCCGACATGCATCTCCTGCAGAGCACTAACCCAGGGTCACTTAACATGAGTTTTTCGGCAAGGAAAGAGCTGATTGTGGTTATCCAGGTCATCATACTACTAATCACCGGGTGGATCATGTCCTGGCCGCGGAATTCGAGCCAAATTAGTCCCGGCTATGTATATCTGAAGGAAGAGGCCCCTGCACAGTTCCAGGAGAGGGGAACCCAGGACAGGTTTTGGTTTTCGATCTCGGCCTTTTTTTTCGTTTGGACGTGTGAGCATGCATCCATCGTTCGTCGAGTTATTGAGAGCAGGGTTGCTCAATATGTCGGCCGTATCAGTTTTGCATTCTATATCATCCAGCGCCCGCTTCTCAACCTGATGTGTCCGCTAGGGGGCTTGAAAAGTCTGATTGGGGAGGACACGACTAGCGAAAGGATGATCTGCTGGTTCTTGGGATTGGTGGTGGTTGTACCCTTTCAGATTTGGGGTGCGGACTTATTTACTCGGGTTCTTGATATTCCGTTTGTGAAACTGGCGAAGAAATTGGAAGCCAGCAGTTACATTACTGGAAGTGTGAAGGATGAACTGGGGTCAATGGATAGAAGATTGTAAAATGAATATGGTCTTTGGCCTCGTTATTTACATCGCTGTTTCGAGCGTAATATTGTTAGCGCATGTTCTATTCCACTCTGAACTTGAAGTATCTAATATACTACAGCGTGTTTAAGTTTCCGAGGAATTCGTAGGTCAAAGTCTGTGTTTTGTTGTCCGTATTACTAACGTGCAAAGGTGCTAGGATTGGAAGATGAGTCCAAAGAATGGATGCTGTATAATACCTAAGGACATATACCTATGTATGCATTAACAAGGCGGAATCTGCACGTCGAATATATCATTTTACGAAGAGGTCCTATCGAAATGCCAATAATCGCTAGCACTCAAGTAAGCCTGTGTGTATAGAACTTTTATTATGTAAAAACGGTTGTGATAATTTAGAAGGAATAAAGTGAACGAAACATTCTTGATAAAATCGAATATTTACTTCGCTTATTAAGCGGTTTAAACCAGTCAAAAATAAAAGAAGGGTTCCCTACCCAATGGGAAGATATGCCTATTGAAGAAAATATCAAAAATGCTCTGTGCAGAGCTCATTAATCTTCGGCAGTCGTGTAAAACCCAGACTCATTATTTTGTGCCAGTAAGGTACACCTATCGAAATAGATTACATTTAAACAATTTCAGTGATTGCTTTTTGGAACGAGAAACCTGAAGGCAAGTTGCGAAGCTACGACCGCATTAATCTTTGAGAGCATGGTAGCAGTATTTGATAAAATCAAGGGATAATTCAAGTTCCACACAATTTTGCGACGCAGAACAAAGCAAGGAAGGCATGCGGTAACACTGACCGGAGGGTACGGGAAATCGTACCTCACATGAAGAAGGCATGGTTTTGAAAGTTCTAATGAGTCGACATACTCCACCATTCGTGGAAACATCGTTAGTGGCGCTGTGAAAGCTGAGGCGGAGATTATCGGGCTTAATAAAGTGGACAAGAGACAGGAGGATTATGTTGATTATCTCCCTATTAGAGGCCCCAGGAATATCGAAGTATAAACCGATAAAACTTATGTCAAACCAGCTTGAACTAGAATGAACGTAAAGTGCACAATTCTCCTAACTGATATGGCAGTTGTAACTTAGATCCACCCCTCAAGCAATATCCAATTGTTTTACAAAATCATCCTCACTTATGATCCCAAAGTTAAATGTTTTATCCCTATTACTACTATGAAACTAATCGCTTTTTTTTGCTTGACGATATTGGTGTATTTCTACAGTGAAGTTTGCGTGTATAAGGCCGAGGACGAAGTATCGATTAACTCGATAGAAATCATGCTACGAAACGTATGCCAAGACTACGACTGGGCTTGGACCCGAGATTGTTATAGTAGAAGTTTTCAGTGCTCTAATATCACTTAGGTAAATTCATAATTTATGTAAACGCATTGACCGATTTTACGGTCTTATCAGAATTGCATTTGCTTACTTCTCATCGACACCAAGCTAAGAGGTTATGGGAAGTGATTTAAACAATCAGATTGGCTAAACGCAGGGCCATATATGATTGGGTTGTTGCCACTCCGATATCATGCTTGGCCTATCAATGTGAGATCAAGGGAAGCTGATATTCAAATGATCAAGAAACGAGGAAAAGGGAAAGGAGTCGGAGATATTCTAGATATAATAGAGGGTAATGTTTTTACCGCCGTTCAAGACGTAGCTTCGCTTTTGTTTGGAGCGTTCGCCACTACCAAAAAAAAGTATTTAAGTTACCTGAAGACCTTTCTGGCATATCGATTACTTCGTCAAGATCTCAATTGGATTATAGAGGAATCATTCTTCACCAGGAACAAAATACAGCCGAGAAGCCTGAAATTCACGTTCAAAGCTGCATGCATGCATATCTCTGATATTCCTCAAGAATGTCCGTGTCCTGTGGTGTGAAGCCGTCAAGCTTAACACAGGTCTACGACGCCGTGTGGCACGCGTTACACTCTATTTGATTCTTGGTCGGTTATGGTCGGCCAAATTGCGTAGTGAATCTCGAACTCACCAAAAGCGATGCGGGGTTGCTCATGTCCGTGCCCAGACTGGAATAATTAAAAGTCAGTGGGGGTAGACTAGCTTGCAACATCTAAGAAGCATAACAACCATGCGACATCTACGACATGTACCATATATAATCTTGGCTGAGTCATGTGCTTTTATCCGATACTAGAGAAGTATTGGAAAAATGAACGAAGATGCTATCGTTAACCCAAGATTTGTCGAAGAATCTAATGGTTCTCCAACTATCAAGTTCATCTGCGACAGACAGTTCGTCATAGAGCTTAGCAGCTTGGCAGACTCCATACTGCGTTTGAGAGTTACAAGTCCAACTCATATGTTACCCGTTCACGACAACACAATTTTGGATGATTCATCTTTGCGAGGGAAGTTCACTCTGGTTGAAAGTAGGCATCAGTTTTGGAAATTTCGTTGTACCGAGTCTGGACTAATTGTCGAAGCTAGTTCGAGGGAAGGGCCCTTGGCGTTCCGACTCGTCGATAAAACTGGTACTGTGATATACGAGGATCTTCCTGGAAGGTCCTTCTCGACAGATGGTTCTGGCTTTAATCACTACTCCAAAGCAGATCCATCGTCCACTCTTCATGTTGGAATGGGCGAGGTTGCTGCTCCCTTGAATTTGAACTCTCGAAGGATTGAGTTCTATTCGAGAGATGCTCTAGGATACGATGCTTACAAAACGAATCCACTGTACAAGCAACATCCTCTATTGATCTCTTTTCCTATTGGTGGAGGCTGGGCTTTTGCTGAATTCAGCACTAGTAACTGCCATGGCCATTTGGATCTCGGTAAAGAAGTTGACGGATACTGGAAAACTTATAAAGTGTTGAGGCTAGATCACGGAGGATTAGAAAAGTTTTTTTTTGCTGCAGGAACTGTAGAAGGTTTGATGCGCCCTTACACAAAGATCGTAGGGGCTCCTCTACTTCCTTCAAGACACTGGCTGGGCTACTTGGCAAGTAGTATGGCCTATGCTGAGTCGGAGAATCCAC
This sequence comes from Spencermartinsiella europaea, assembly GCA_030579595.1. NCBI lineage: Eukaryota > Fungi > Ascomycota > Dipodascomycetes > Dipodascales > Trichomonascaceae > Spencermartinsiella > Spencermartinsiella europaea. The sequence continues at coordinate 22,369 of JAKTRG010000025.1, forward strand.
CGGCTCAGGAAGTATTGATGGGACTGCCAGCGAAATACAAGGAACACAATATCCCATGTTCTGCTGTCCATCTTTCCAGTGGATATACGGTGAGTGAAGATCCCCCCATCAGACGCAATGTGTTCAATGTCAATAAAAAAAGGTTTCCAGATTTTCAAGGAATGTGTGATTTCTTGCATTCATCAGGTATCCAGATATCTGCAAATATCAAGCCCTATATTTCTACCGCTCATCCAGATTTTGAGAAGCTCAAAGCTAGGCAAGCTTTATTTACTCGAAAAGATGACAAAACTGCAGTTATTACTAAAGTTTGGACTACCGTCTCTCAGGATGATAACAGCGAAGGGAGCTGGGTAGATATGACTAGTGAGGCAGGGAGGGAATGGTGGATCGATCGCTCTAAGCATTTGCTTTCCCTAGGAATTGATTCACTGTGGAATGACAACAATGAATATTCTCTACTGAATGATGAATATCGCTGCAAATATGAAAATGTGAAGCCTGGTCTGAAAGGTCCAATCTCAGTGGGAAGAGCCGGAAGAATCATAAATACCCAAATGATGGCTAAGTACAGTAGCAGTGCCGCTTCACAGGTGTATCCGGAAAGAAGACCCTTTGTTATTACCAGAAGTTCTAATCCAGGGACTTTGCGTTACGCTGCCTCGTCCTGGAGCGGTGATAACAGTACAAGCTGGAAGAACCTCAAAGGCAATACCATCATGATTTTAAATGCTGGGCTGGCACTGTTACATTCTTACGGCAATGATGTAGGTGGTTTTGTGGGGCCAGTGCCGTCTAAGGAGATTCTGTTGCGGTGGATTCAAGTGGCGATTTTCAATCCAAGATTTTGTATACATTCGAATAAACATGGAGGAACTGCTACTGAACCTTGGATGTACCCTGATGTTCTCCCTACTATCAGGGGCTGTATTGAGAGAAGATATGAACTTATCCCATATCTCTACGCTCTCCATTGGGAATCACACCTCTATGGATTACCTTTGAATCGATGGATCGGTTATGGCAAGTATCAGAAGGATCAGAACGTTTATCAAGAGGGCGTATTAGATTCGGCTGATTTTTGGCTGGGGGATGCTTTGTTGATTGCCGGAGTTTTCACGCCTGGAACATTCCAAAGGAAGGTTTACTTGCCTAGCAGCGGAGAAGACGACGAGTTTTACTATGATACAAGTAACAATTATAAACTATACAAGGCAGGAAAGTTTGTTATTGTCAATACTCCTCTTGACCATATTGCAGTTTTTGCAAAGGTTGGTACTGCAATTCCCGTTGGGAAACCTTTGACGACCGCAACGAAAAAGAACTATCTGAAAAAAGCCATTTCCAATGGGTTTGCAGAATTGGATGATTACCGAGGGCTGGAGATTTTTCCTCCGCCTCCCGAGAATTCCCATGGCCAGAGTTACATATACACATGGAGGGAAGATGATGGAGAATCTAGAGAGCCCATGCCTTCACAGTACAAGATTACATATACTGCCACCACTGATTTTATTAGAGTGGATATTGAAGTTATAGAGGATGGCTTTAGCCAATTATGGCAGAAACTAGATATTATTTTGCCGGAGGGAGACATAAGGCCCATAGTGTCGGCTCAAAGGGTTGAAATTGGGCGTCATCAGCAGCTCAGATATGCTGTAGAAGTCCCATCATCCTAGTCGGAACCAAAAACCTTTATTTTTCTGTTACACTTATATACATGTGACTTGAATACAGAGCCATATTTTATCCCATTACTAAATCCTCGAGATACTCAAGATCCATGTCCATGTTACTGTTTGGCCATTGCCACATAATTTCGTCCCACAGAATATCCTGCGCAGGCTGTCCGTTCCCCGGCGACCACCCAGAAGACGGAAGCTGCTTGCTTCGCTCATATAGAGAATTTATAACTGTTATAGATCGGGCGGCAGTACGGCTCCAACGAGCCATGTCCTTCATTAATTCTAGACTTGCCTCTATTGAGGCCGACCAGGTCGCCAGAAGATTATTATCAAATCGATCTTCAGAGTACAGAGAAACAAGCAAAACAATAGATGACTGAAAGGTAAACCACATGGCCTTCCAACAAGCCATCTGGTGGTGTTCCCATTCTTGAGAAATGTCATTAATATTTTCCATGGCGATGTTGCGACAGGTTTTAACTAAGTTCTTCGTTTGATCATCAAAGCTACGAATGCTGCTTTTACTCAAAGCAGCATTTAGTAGACTGCTTCGATAGAGAAGTAACCTGCTATTCTGATAACGCCATTTTATCACACAACAGACCGTATAATATCGCTTAGGGCAATCTCTCAGATCTCGCACTGAAGAGGGAAGAGCTTCATACCATTGTATTAATTCTTTATCAAGTTGAAGGATGTCATCGTGACTTGGAACACTGAAGCGAATCAATAAAGATTCGATCTTTGATATGATCTTACAAAGTCCAACATTTGCAACTAGGGCAGAGGTCGTGGTAATTTTACTATCAGCAAAATTTTCCGCATTATCGTCAAAGTTTTCAGGCATACCTATTGTCATATCCAGACTATTAACACTGAAAGAAGGCCTTCCGAGAGTTGTAAGTCCCCATACATCCATGCAATAGAGAGTCCACCATCTTCGTCTGCGCAATTCCCGTTCAAGAGGAGTACAAATACTCCCAATAGGAAGCTCTCGATGTAGCGACAAACTCGAGGCTATCCTCAACGCAGCACCTGTGATAGCAATAGCAGTGTTAGGGTGGTGACGATAATGCAAGTAATAGCCCCCTATCAAACTTAAAGCGTCCAAGTTATCAAAGTTGCCACTACCTAGGCTATCCAAGTTAACATATCTTCTGGCTAATCTGAAGTATTCAATATCCTCATCTGAATTTGCTGTTGTAGTGGACACAGATCCCAACGCTAAAACAGCATAATAACAGCCAAGCCACGACTTTGATATAGCTCTTTTGGATTCAAAAATTCTCCGGAAAGTCTTTTCATGCAGCAGCGGTATTAGAGGATGAACGTATTCAAAAAATGCGTCGACCAACTTTTTTGCCTTACTATAAGGGACGAAGATAAATATACTCATGTTATTATCATCGTTCTCCTTGCTTCTATCTATAAATTGGAAATTCTCTCTTGTGTCGGGATCAGGGATTTGAATGGGTATTTTGCTAATTCTCTCCAATACTTTGAGAGCGGTGGATACCGAAGCTGGCCCGAGATAGGATTTCCGAGTCGCCGTCTTCATGGATAACCCATTGACATCGTCGATAGGAGATCGTCCTATACTGGTATCTAGCTCTTTCCAGCCATAATCTGAGCTCGACCCTTCTTCCAGAACATCGTGCAATATGTTCTGTGAGAGCGTTTTCTGACTGACGTTAGAACCATTTGCCTTACCATCTGACGCTTTAGCGTTACCAGGGAAGAGTTTCCCATCTCCCCCAGGGAGCAAACGTATTAACTCTGCCCTTGAGAGACCCAGTAGAGAATCTACTGGAACAGAAGGAAACAGAATGTCAACAATAACCCTATAATTGTTTAGTGATGAAGTTGTAGATGCGGATGTTGACGATGAATCTGGACCTGGATCGCTATTGACTGCCGTCAAAGATTGTGAAGAATTGTCAGCAACCGCATTAGTAGTGGCAGTTGGAGTGGCTGAAGGAACAGCAACACTCTTTCTTTTAAGAGAAGCTGCGTCTTCATCAGATGTCTTGTAGACACATTTAGCTTCACATTTGTACCAGCGACAGGACCCGCACGGCTGTGATCCAGTGCACTTGACTTTCCGCTTACGACACGGCAGACAGGCGTTTGCAATAGTCTCCCTCGGCACTTTCCTCTTTCTCCCGGGCTCATCAGTTTCAGAGCCCAGTGAGATGACGGAGAACATAAATTGTGTTTAAGTTGCAATCAATCTCTCTCCTTGACCCTTTAGGGGGTCCGGCGAAGCAGTTATAGTGGCCGAAGCCGACAGGGTAAAAAAAGTTAGCCTATATAAGCTTAAACCCAATACGGCACGGACATCGGTCTGGGTGGGGAAATGTGGGGAGGATCCTAGCCCCGCATTTAATTCCCCTCATGAGTGACAGTTTCGCAGGGAAGTAACAGAGGGAAGGCTGTAGGAGAGGTTCGTTATTCAGGTACCCCGCAGTCCCGGTTTGGGCTCGGAGGTTTTCACGTATTTAACGGTGGTGATATCTCTCTTATGAACGTTAACTTTTAACTCTATATCTCTGCTTGCATGGATCCCGCAAATATGACATCCAATGATGTTAAGAATACGGACATTGTCAAACCTAAACACTCCCACGATGAGCTTAGTCCCAAGGATAACTTGGAAACCAAAATAGTACGTGCCTCAGATGCCCTGGCCGAGGCTATGGCCAGTGAGAAGGTTAACCCATACGGCAAAAGCCTGTTGAAACTGTGGTTCATTTGCTTTATCATGGTTTTTGTATCCAGTGGACACGGCTACGATAGCAGTTTGATGAGTTCTATTTTGGTGTTAGACTCCTTTCGTGATACATTTTCAACCGGATTGGCTGGTAGCAAGACTGCTTTGATTACTGCTATGTACCAGATTGGTGGAGTGTGCTCTTTCCCTTTTATGGGACCGCTAACTGATTGGTTCGGAAGACGTTATACTACTGTTATTGCGCTGGTATTTATTGCTCTAGGCACTATTCTCGAAGGAAGCTCTGCAGCCAATTCTTCCTTGAATCAATATATGGCTGGAAGATTTTTCTTAGGATTTGGAGTTTATCTTACCGCTTGTAGTGCTCCTGCCTATGTTGTGGAAATATCGCATCCCAAATATAGAGGCGTCTCTACTGGTGTGTACAACGTAGGGTACTACGCTGGGTCAATCCTGGCATCAGGTATTGTTAGAGGAACTAACAAATACGCTAATAATACTTCTTGGTTACTTCCTACCTGGTTCCAAATTGTATTCCCAGCTATTTGTGGGTTTTCGATCTTGTTTTTCCCAGAGTCTCCAAGATGGTTGTTCACTCACGGTAACAAGGAAAGGGCTATTGAGGTGCTTACCAAATATCATGGAGATGGCAATCGTAACAGCGCCTATGTCAACCTGGAAGTTAAAGAGTTTGAAGAACAGCTTGTTTTAAACGGTACCGATAAGCAATGGTGGAACTATAGTGCGTTGTTCAGAACCAAGAGTGAACTTCACAGGACTTTTTGTGCCGGACTTTTAGTAGTATTTTGTCAGTGGTGTGGAGGTGGCCTGGGGTATTATATCGGAGAATTTTATACTCTCGTGGGCGTTACTGACACTACAACTATCCTAAATCTTACTCTGGGTGGTGCTGTACTTTCTGGTGTAGTCGGTCTTCTTGGAGCTAGGAATGCACAGACATTTGGAAGAAGGCCTACTATTATCTTTGGATTTATTGGTATCATTATTTGTTGGATAGGAATCATTAGTGGAACAGCGGTCTATAACAGAGATTCCACTAATAAGGGGGCCGCTGTATGTTGCATTGTTTTCTACTGGATTGAAACTGTCATCTTCTCCTACGCAATGACTCCAATGCAAGCCCTGTATCCAGTGGAAGTGTTATCCTACGAGCAGCGGGCTAAGGGGATGGCCTTTTGTCAGTTTGCAACTGCAGCCGCCAGCCTGGTTAATCAGTTCGGTACTTCGGTTGGCCTGGAGAATATTGGGTACAAGGTCTACGTCATATACTGTATCTGGACAGTCTTTCAGACTGTGGTCAGTTATATGGTTCTGGTTGAAACTCGAGGCTATACTTTGGAAGAGCTCGACGGTATTATTTCAAAGCCAAATGCCGTTCAGGCAAGCGTCCAGGGCAATAAATCGACTCTCATTATAGATGCAGAAAATAACTACATTGCCACGGATGAGATTCCCATACCAAGAAGGAAAAGATTTTTTCCCGACCTCTTCTAGGCGTCGTCTAATATCTCAAGAATATTGTGGTTGTTCCTTTAATCGTTTTTGTTTTCAATGAAGATAAATATATTTTTTTGATTTTTTAAGCCTGTTTTATAATGGCCTTGATGACCTTCTAATCGGAATAGTCCATAGAATTATTAATCCTCTTAAGATATTACAACTGAATTATTTTTTTCCTATAATATTTGGTATTTTTTTTTTGAAATTTCTCGCATCTGTTTCAAAATGAAGTTCGAATCCATCCTGGGTATTATTAATCTTTTTATGGCATTGTCAATATTAGCCCTTGAATCAATGAAAACATTCCAAGTCTCAGCATCTCATCTATTATTCATCTAATGTACTTGATTAAAGGTTTCATCTCCCAGTCGCAAAGCCACGATGCTGTCAGAACTTGGTCTTTAAGACCAGAGACTCCTAGAATAACCGGCTGTTCAGGAACAAGGTCAACAAAATTATCATCCCAAGTTGCGTCTTCACCAACATCAGCAGGTACGCTGATTACCACACCCTTTAAAGGAAAGTCCGACGCTACAGCCACATGAGTATCATCAACTCTAGTGATGGTCAGAGTAGGTTCAGCAGCAAATCGTAGATACTTGTAGGGCTCCGGCCAAGATACATATCGTGCAATTAACTCGCCTGTCTCAGGGTTCTTTAAGGTCGAAACAACAACGGTACTATCTGAGTCTGGTAAATCAAGTGAAGTAAGCTCAGTAGATGTATTTGCCTTAAGAAACACCGTCTGATCCAAAGACAAATCTTGCACCGGTTTTCCTGTCCGGACGTTGTAAGCGCGAACGCTAAGTATAACTGCAGCTTTGTGAAGGATCAAAGAAGAAGCCCAGATGTCGACCCTGGCCCTTTCTGGGGCAAAGCTGCTGAGAATGTAGGAAGGTTCCTTCGTTATGGGACGGTTGGTTCCAACAGAAATGGGGCCTAGCGCACGTTTCACCGTAAAAAATGCAGACTTGCGATTGAACTCACAGTCTACTAGTGCCCAAGATGGCCCGGCCCATATGTCATTCAGCTGCCATACCAACCCACCAGAGCACCTGAACCGACCTGGACCCTTGAATTCCCGCCTCCACAATGTAAGAGCTTTATCCATTGCCTCTGCTTGAAGCAATTGGGTGCAGTAGATATAGTCCTCCAAATTATCCATTCTGAATCGAAAGTTTTCAGCCATGTACATTGCATAGCGTCTTTGACTACCAGGACCCTTATCGCGGGTCTCAAAAGTCTTGCTCTGGCAATATCGCTCTTTCGGGTCAGTTATCTGCCGGTTAATGGCCCTAATATTTGGTGCAGACTCGAATCCAAATTCGCTAATGAATCGGGACATGAAATCAATGTATTGCTGATAAGGGGCCATGGATCTATGCCAAATATCCCAGATATGAGTATCTCCAATTGTAGTATCATTGGCCTCCTTTCCGCCGTAAGGACTCCCCCTCCAATAAGGGATCTCGGGTGATAGCTCACTGATCAGAGAAGGAAGTAGTTTCTCGTAAATGTACCTTCCGGGGAAATTGGTGTTATCCCATGGACCCTCAGTATCGTTGATATCCCAATCCCAGTTGAATCTATTAGCCAGCAAGTAATCCTCGTTGTTACCACACAGCAATGCCAGAGAAGGGTGATGCCTGTTTGAAACAATTTGCTGTCTCACTTCCTGCTTAATCAGATCTAAAAAGTCACTCTTTATAGGATAGTTTCCGCAGCAGAAAAGCAGATCCTGCCAAACAAGGATACCCTCACGGTCACAAGTATCATAGAAGGCTTCCTGTTCAAAGATCCCTCCACCCCAAACGCGAATCATCGATTGGTTCCCCGCCTTGGCTGTCTCAATCCACTTTCGGTATTTTTCAGGAGTGACGTTAGGAAGAATAAAGTCACCTGGAATCCAATTCGACCCGCCAGCAAAAATAGGAATATTATTGACGACAAATGTAAAACTAAGTCCTTCCTCTCCTTTAACTGGTTCCTGAAGTAGTCGTAATCGTCTCACTCCAAACTTTCGCGCTACTGAATGACCTCCTGGGATAGATACAGTGGCACTGTAAAGAGGCTGCTTTCCATAGAGATGAGGAAACCAAAGATCGGGGTTTTTGATCTCTTTAGAGATTGAAAATTCCTGATCTCCGGTTGCTGATAGAATTTTATCAAATATTTTAGTGCCGTTTGGAGCGAAAACTGTAAGTGTAGTGTCCGTCTTACACTTATTAGTTTGCTCCACAGATCCAAAAAGTTTTACAGTAGCCTTATCAAGGGTCTTATTGAGATCGACCACGACCTGGAAATCGCTGATTCTCTGCTCGTAAGTCTCAAGATATACTGGTTTCCAAGGGCCAGCAGTATTAATGGCTGGACCCCAATCCCATCCCCAGTGATACTGAGCCTTACGAAGAAAGAGCCTTTCGCTGCCACCAAAATGAATATCGTCGTCGTTTCCACATGACCCAATACGCTCTCGTTCTTTCCTAGATGTAATAACTCCGCTCTCGAAGAAAATCTCCAACCTATTGGTTCCCTCGCGCACAACTTCAGAAACGTTCACCCGATACTCCAGGTGCATGTCTTTGGATCTCAAGATTTCCTGGTCGTTCAGAACAACCCGTGCAACGGTGTCAAGCCCTTCGAAAACAAGCGTAGCTTTCTCTCCAGACTTTAGCGAAGGTACTTCAAAAGTCGTTTGGTATTTCCAGTCTGCCTCGTTAACCCACAGTGTCAAAGCTTCGTTGCAATCCTTGTACGGGTCAGGAATAAGTCTATGGTAGAGCAAATCCTTGAATTGAACTGAGGGGAAGCCTTCTACTGGATAATACCTGTCCGAGGCAATTCCATCGCCCAAGGCAGTAGTCTGCTTGAATTCCCAGCCGGTGTTTATTCTAATGGTCTGCATCATGGGATGTTTTTGATATTCGGCGTTTTTTTTCTATTCTGGGCTCACATGATTTTATACTTGCTTTACTTTATATATCCTAGAATACTTTATTTGTCAGTTGAGATCCTGAGGATGTCCGGATTGGCGGTTTGAGGATCGGTTCCGATCTTAGTTAGGAATATCTCCTTGCCAAACATAGACCAACCTGCACAGATCTCTATGCCCACGAAGTGGGGATAAGTGCGCAACTTTATTTTGCTATTGACAGCAGCATACAACTTAAACTGATATTGTGGTCGGGCCAAAGAGAAAGCTTCACAATAATGTAATTATTGTGTACTGTCAATCAATCACATATCCAGGCAAACACAATCCTACCAATTAAGAATAGCTATAGGAACACTTGAAAGAAGTATGGGACTTTATATGAAAGAAAACTTCATCATCAGCGTCTGCAAAGCAGAATAACTCTCCTCGGGAGGGGCCACCGGAGATAACGTGCAGAACAATATGTTATGACTTTCACGTATATTGGAAATCTATGTTTAGATACCTGTTTTTTTTTGACTTTATCCTATATTGTACTATTTTTGTTTTACTCATCGTGAAAAATCTCAACTCCCCAGTCTGGGTTAACAACTCTTCGCTTACTTTCTCGGCCAATTTCAAATAGTTTTAACCCATCTTGGTCCGAAAGCTCTACGGTTTTGTAGTTCTCAACGATTCGAGACTCTGTAACACTCTTTGGAAGAACCACGTATCCTCTCCAGACGGCCCAAGAGACCATAACTTGGGCGGCAGAAGCATTGTATTTCTTTGCAATGTCAATGATCACAGGATGATTCAGCAACGGAGAATTGGTCGAACCCAGAGGACAGTATGCTTCCAGTAGGATGTTATTCTCATTACAATATTCCACGAGCTTTTCGTTGGGCAGCGAGGGACTCAGCTCCACTTGGTTTACAGATGGAACATAGGTAGTGGTTGGTGCAGAAATTAGCTTTTCCAGATTCACAGTCGAAAAGTTAGACACTCCAATAGCCCTGGCTTTACTTGTGGGAAGCTTCTGCATCTTTTCCCAGGTTCTGACAAAATCCCAGTCGTCGTCCAGATCTCTCGTCCCATCTGCCCGTCGAGGCACGGCCTTTGTATCGGCATTAGGATTCAAAGCTAGGGGCCAGTGCATCAGATACAGGTCCACGTAATCCAGTCCCATTCTTTCTAGACTCGAATCCAGGCATTCCTCAGGAGTGCGATGAAAAGTTGACCATAGCTTGGTCGTAATGAAAAGTTCACGACGGGGTATGCCACTGTCTTTGATTGCTCTACCCACCAGCTCTTCGTTCCCGTACAGCCAGGCCGTGTCGATATGTCTGTATCCTCCCACCTTGATAGCATCTACAACAGCGTGGTAAACTGCGTCTCCTGTGGATTGCCAAGTCCCCAGACCTATCTGAGGAATGCTCAAATGAGTTCGTGGGATAGGTAGCGATTTGACGGTCATATTGTAAATGTGTACCAAAAAGAACGAGAATACCTTGCCTTTTGTTTATATGCCTGTCCACTAAAGTTTGATAACACCGTTTACTAATACATGTCAGAAAAACTATTCTGGAACGGATAGTTAGTATCTTCACCGAAGCTGCTTTTATACAACTCCGCGTCTAATTGGGGGTTGACCCTGAATATCTTTGACGATCAAGTAAGGTCCGCACGCACGCCGAGTATCTCAATTTGTTGTATGCGTTACACCCTCAATCTTGAATGCTGCATTGTTTAAAAGTACTCGTAGATGTTCTCGTTTAGATTAATACCGCAAGGTTCAACTGTCTTGTGATCGACTCTAGTTTCTTCTGATTCAAGAAATCGGTCAAAGATGGGTCCACTTTTATGAAAGGTTTTGTGCAATGACGATCCTACGACCGTTATAGCGTGGTGATAAGCCCCTTGGTGATAATAACCAAAGCTTCTGACCCCACACCTCCATATGGACAATATGGTTTTAGAGTATGGAAGAACTGTCACTCAGGAATTTCAAATAAGTATGCCCGTCAACTTGCGCACTACTTTCTCAAAAATTAAGTTATGTCCACCGCTAATTCGCACCAGGTTTCTAGACGTTGTTTGTCTTTTCTTGGTTCAAGAAATAGAAGATCTACTTGGTTCGACTAAAGTAAGTTGCTTATAATCGCACATTTCGACAAGAGACTTAATATTGCTAGGTGGGGGCTGGTTCTGCGAAGTGCGTGAAAAATACTAAGATTAAACGCTAAAAACTATATAGAATGGGGCAGCGGATGCGCGAAAGAGAGTCACGATTCAATTATCACATCTTGTGCGTACTTCACAGTGACATTGAGCTCGGCCAAGGTCGTTGCGGCTTCTGTACTTCCAGGTGGAATGATGTTGCTAAAACTAACCCCATAAATTGGGTAGGAATCATTGTGGCCAAGAATGGTGGCAGGCTTACCACCAAAATCAAGCACAGTACAGTCTTGGAGATAGATACCACCAACCCAAGGAGTCTCGGGAGAAGACCTTGTCACAACATAAGTCCACCCTCCGTACTCGAGATCTTTGCCTTCGATGATCTGTTCCACCGTGAGGTTCTGGAAGTAGATATCGTAGACTGAAGAATTGTAGACGGCGTACTTTGGATCAACTCCAGGACCAACTGCGCCCTGGTAGACAGTGCCGTCTTTGAAAGTTACGTCAGAAGTATTTTTATCATTGCCATATCCAATTTTCCACGCCATGCACGTTGTCCAAGCCACGGTGTCTTCGAACTTCACATCGTAGTTGTTGCTAAAGGGGCCAGGCCACTTTTGCATGATATCAGTATCTGACTGAGACCACGTTTTCGTCGAATAGCTATCGTCTCCGCTGGCGACAAATGCATGCTTGACAGTAACAGTTTCGCAGTGCTGGACGTCAATTCCGTCGTTTTCGGATAGCGCCAGCTGGTTAACAACTTTTGCATTGGAGATATGCACATTCTTAGCCATTGTAGGGGTGAAAGCCCATGTACCTGACTCGCGTAGCAGAGGACCCTGGAACACAAAGTCGGTAGTTGAAATCGGCATGATGATGTTGCATTCAAAGGCACCTTTGGCAAGCGTGTACTGGTTCCTAGCATCCAGCGTGCCCCGACCGTAGATTTTGATGTTTGAGCTACCAAATTCAGTAGATATCCACCAGGTGAGATTTCGTTCCTGTGACGTCTTATAGCCATCAAAGGTATAGTCTGCTTGGTTCCCACTGAACAACAGAAAGCTTCCAGGGGCAAGATAAAGCGACGTGTTCGACTTCATTACCACGTTCCCAATCTCAAACACTCCCGGTGGAACGTAAACAATGCCTCCACCATTTGCAGCAGCATCGTCCACAGCCTCCTGTATAGCGTTGGTTAAAGTCGTGCCGCCACTAGGGGCATCATAAGGACAACTGGTGATGTCGTACACATTATCTGCTGTAATATCCGGCACATCGGTTTCCTCTGGGTCGATCAAAAGCACTAGCTCTTTCGAATCGTTGAGCTTGACAATCAGATAGTGACTGCTACTAGACGCAAAAGTCAAACAACTACCAGACACAGTCCCTGTTAAGCCGAGATTGGTTGGAGAGATGACATACGAAGTAATTGTGTCGTTCCCCTGAACTTCCAAAGTATAGGCCTCATCAGGAGAGCTAAGCGAGAAATGAGCATAATCGTATTCGTAGTACTGTCTAATGGGCACATTCTCTCCATTTGCCTGCAGAGTATAGACATCAGAGAGAGCAGAGCCTGAGGGCAAGCTGTAGATTTCAAGAGCATCAGCTAATAGAAAGCCACATAGTAAAAGAGCAAGTCTTAGAATATTCATTGTAAAAACCAACAAGTTGAATATAAAGGTAGTAGTGGTCTAAACTCCCTCATTATATACCACAACCCTCAGCCTTGTAAATGGGTCTCCGTCGCAGCCCCCTACCGGACGCGGTTTGGTTCCGCATCGCTGAAATTTCCCCACATTTTGTGATTTTCTGAATATTTTGTAGATCGGACTAAACAGGCTCGGACTTAAACCCCGCCAAAACACAGGATCCTCGCACGCTTTAAGTTGGAATTCAGCTCGGACTGACAAATAGTAAACGGAGAGCCACTGAACTACCCCTCTTTCACCAACTTTGAATGTGGACTTTTCGTAATTTTCCCCATACGCCAAGCCCGATCCGATCCTAAGAGGGTTCAACATGGGGTCCAACATGATGGCTCCTCCGTATGACTCCCAATATGCTTTCAAGCAGAGAAAGACTCGTCGGCCCGGAGTTAATTTCCAATTGAGGGTCCCATTTTGGTAGTGAGTTTTTGAATTCAGGAGTAGTTACTTCCTCGAGCGGAGCGGTTGTCATTATTTGCACAGGCAACATTATAGAACTTACTTTATTCTATTGTCAGGATATATATATTTGAGTATAGATTGTGAAGTAAGCCTCAAAATCTCTTGTGGGTTGGGGTTAATCTGTAATTTAGCAGATAACAATCCTTACCCTGAGTTTATATGTGAGCAAAATAGTAACCCCATAAAAGGCAATGTAAGTTAACGTACAGGCTGTACCTACTCAGAGATCAAAATTCCTAAATTTTTTTTTATTGGAAAGACGAGTAACATGATTTCTAGCAAACGGTATTTTCGCTCTTCCTGCTCTTTTTATCAGTACTGTCCTTAGTCCAGAGTTTCATTCTCTTTTTGCTGACACCTGCTGCGGGTAAGAGGGTAAGAGAAGGGCGTGACACATTTGAAGAAACATATAGTCAATTGGCTTAGTTCGACAGCATATAGTCACCAATTAGCTCATTCAATAGCCAAAGTGAACACCAACACGAAGATACTACTTGTAACTGCGCTATATATATACTATTTGATCTATACTTTCATCACATGTCGTTCCACTCATAGTTATTGTCTAGACACGAAACAAGAATTCACCTCGTACTACAATTTAGCATTTCAAGAGCGCTTTGCTAAGTTAAATGAGATCAATCATCATTATCACTATGGTATGCTTGCAGACATTTCTACGGCAAAAACAGAATCCTGCAAAGGCGGGACAACCACTCTTTGTGGACGCAGAACCAATCCCCGGGGCTGCCTGAGACAACATACACCGTTTTTTTGGAATATCGTCATCATACCCGATAGATTATGGGCTCTTACAACAAAAGAATGAGTTGAGATAGAGATAACAAGAACCCCCTCCGCCCCTGCGTTGGCTGGTGGGGTGCAAGAACTTTCTTGACGTCAGTAATGAAGCCTGGCAAGCTTGCGCAGCTTAGATACAGTGATGTAACGTCGAAAAAATGCAACAGAATCTAAGAAATACGACCCGGACTATCTGAGAAGTAAAACTGGAGGCCCCACTTTTAGAGTTGATACCGGCCAAGAGTGAGTCAAGGTGGTCGAAGAGAGAGAGCCAAGGATACCACGCACAAACTCGCCGTGCTCGGCGAGGGTCGCCGAGCTGCCCGAGATGCGTTGCCAAGCCAGCCCTCAGCTCTGCACAGCAAAACTACCGACCTAAAAATTGTGGTTGTTCGATACAGAACGACTTCCAAATGACTACCTATTCATCGACCCCTCTAGCTCAATTGTCATTGATGTAACAAGATTTTTATCCAACTTCGAAGCCCCCCTCCAGTCCGAATTACAGCCACACACGATAGAAGGGGCCACTCATCCCGGCTTTCAATTGCCTATCAGAGTGTGTGACCCCACCGTACCCCCGCCGATCTACGGCTTTACAGCAAAGGTAGCGGTCGCCAAAAGTCCGGTTGATTAGCCTTGCGCCTTATGCGGATTATGTTACAGGTTCTGATATGAAAGGAGGAAGAAGAAAAAAAAATGTGAACAGAGATCTAATCGGTTGGCGGGGTGCAGGGACCCAATAAACTTGTTATCAGCCTGTTTACCGAGCATCTGTACATATTTTCCAAAAAAAAAATTACTATATAACTATGGGGTCGTCTCCGCGTATATCCACAATTCACACCGACACCATGTCTCATAACGTCAGTGAAATAACCCACGCTGATGAACCGACCTACGACAGCAAGAATGTCGTCGAAACAGACGTCAACTCTTTGAAGGAAGGGATCACTGAAAGAGTCGTCCGAGGATCAAATGCCTACGCTGAGGCTAAACTTTCAAGCCCACCCCAGCCCTTTACCAGAAACGCGATCGAGCTTTACTGCATCGCATTCGTCGGTCTGCTCTCGGGTGCGATGGTGGGAATCGACGAGAGTATTATGGGAAGTCTGCTGGTCATGGTGCCGTTCCAGGCAACCTTTGGAACCGAAGTCGACGGGAGCAAGGCTGGTCTCATCACTGCCCTTTTCCAGATCGGGTCTGTCATCTCGCTGCCCTTTGTTGGTGAAGCCATGGACCGGTACGGACGACGATTTGGGCTTTTTGTTGGTTCGCTCTTTGTGATTCTAGGATCTATTCTCGAAGGCACATCAGCTCGACACGACGGTCTTGCTCAATTTTATGTTGGAAGAATTTTCTTAGGATTTGGATCTAACCTCGCACTCTCTGCAGGTCCAGCTTATGTGGTAGAAATCTCGCACCCGTCATACCGAGGTGTCCTCACTGCCTTGCAGAGTGGCACCCAGAACTTGGGTGGTCTTGTTGGTGCCCTGGCTACCCGATACTGCCTGCACTTTAATGATAACTCTTCCTGGCTAATCCCCGTGTGGCTCCAGATTGTGCCCAGTGGCATCATCGCCCTGACTATCTGGCTTCTGCCCGAGACGCCTCGATGGCTGTACACCCACGGCAAGACCGAGAAGGCTTTCGCTTTTTTGACCAAGTACCACGGTGAAGGCGACCAGAGCAACCCATTTGTACAGCTTGAAATCGCTGAGTTCGAGGCTGATCTCGAGCTCAACGGGTCTGACAAGAGATGGTGGGATTTCCGAGCTCTCTATAACACTAAGGCTGCTCGTTACAGAGTGATGAACAACCTGGTGTTTATTGCATGGGGTGCTCTCAGCTCGGGTGGTATCGGATACTTCATCGGTGCTTTCTACAAAACTGCCGGCATCACCAACCCTACTACTGTGCTGAACTATAATCTGGGTAACTCGATTCAGGGCTCTATTTCGTCGATTATCGGCTCCTACTTGTGCGACTTTGTGGGACGAAGAATAGTGCTGCTTACGACTTTGGCAGGAATGTGCTTGTCGTGGCTCGGTTGCACCGTCGCAAGTGCCATAGTTGCCAAAGACGCGAGCAACGGAAAGGCTGGTATGGCTGGTATTGCATTCTTCTTCATGTTTAACATTGTTTACTGTCTTGGTATCACTCCGTTGCAAGGAGTCTATGCGACAGAAGTTCTGTCTTACGAGCAGCGAGGAAAAGGGACTGCTGCTTCCAAGCTTGTTCAGAACGCGTGCGGTCTCATTACCCAGTTTGGTACGCCCGTCGCTATGCAGAGAATTGGATATAAGACCTACATTATCTGGACCATCTGGAATGGACTTGAATTTGTCATTTCCTACTTCATCCACGTTGAAACCAAGGGCTACACTTTGGAGGAGCTGGATCAGGTATTTGCGGCTCCCAACCCTCGAAAGGAGTCTACTCGTGCCAAACACGTCTTGGTCACCAGCGACAGACACATTGTGGAAAGAGAAGAGTAGAGAATATTGTAGTTTTCCTTATGTATGTGTTTTTATGAGTTAGAGTTATACATTGTTCGTTTACACTTTTACCGCGAAGCGGGACAGGGCCCAGCCGGAGAACAGCTGGTCGTCCCAGGTTTTGTCACATCTCAAGCTGGCTTCCGGCCCGGCCCTTCCAGGCAGGGTTTTCCCGCGAAGCATAGTAGTATAGAGTATAGTATTCCATCGTGCTTATCTTTGCAAATGGTAAAACCATACGAAATGTATTTTTATCTAACTAATCGACAAGGTCTGTCTTATCTACTCGTAAATGAACGTTGATCGCCAGTGACAGGTACTGTCTATTGATACATTACCGGTGGATCTGCTCCTGTCATCCGCCCTTCGATATTGCTTTCGAATGCCCTCCGCCGCTTTGGCGATAAGAGTGTCATTATCTTATCTCAAAAAATGCCTCGTAACTGATCGGCGACTACTGCAGGCGTAACTAGGACTCCGTCCTGTATTAAAACTGTCGTTAGGCTTTTTGGCGAAATAAACCAAAAACCCTATATTCCCCGCAATCGACTCGCATTTTTGCTCTCAGTGGATGTCCCCTCACAAGTCGGCGAGTGAGCCCGTCTCCGGATATATGGAAGAAAAGAGCAAAGGTGGAGACGTGAATGTAGTAGTAGCCGCGCGAACAAAACTGGGGAAAACGGCGACAGATATGTCAATCTCGCCGAAATGGCCGAAATAGCTGGCGGGGGGATCAACAACGACATTCTGATCGATAGATAAAACGGCGGGGGAACGCTTAGCTGACAGATTGAGCATAGTGGTAGAACAATCCGTTCCAAGTTGCTTTGCAGAATAGTTTAAGTCACTAGATATCATGTCACATCGTCCGGTGCAGCTTGGAATCGAGGTGCTGCTGGGCGAGCAAGAACTGTTGCTAGGCAAGAAAGTTGGCATTGTGACCAACCAGACCGGGATCTTACCTGACCTCAGTCTTAATGTGGATTTCATAGTTTCTCAGTTCGGTGGACAAGTGGACCTCAGGGCCATTTTTGCGCCCGAGCAAGGGTTTAGAGGTAATGAGCAGGCTGGGTTTTCCAGCGGGGGATACGTCGACCCTCAGTCTAACATCCTCGTCTATGATTTATACGAGAAGAACCCCGACCAAATCAAACAGACTTTTGTCGAGGCGGGTGTCGACACAATCGTGTACGACATCCAGGACGCTGGGGCACGGTTTTACACTTATATTTGGACAATGGCAGATATTATGGAAGCAATTGCCGGGTCCAATATAAGCCTGATAGTCGCTGACAGGCCAAACCCATTGGGAGGACTCACAGTTGATGGTCCAGTGGTTAAACCTGGGTTTGAGAGTTTTGTGGGAAGATATGCCATTTCGTTACTTCACGGTATGACCACAGGAGAGTTGGCAGTCATGTTCAATGAAAAATTCATTCCCGACAAGCTACACAAATTTGCTAATTTACATGTCGTGTGGATGAAAGGTTGGACTCGAGGCATGTACTACGACGACACAGGACTCCCATTTATATACCCCTCTGTCAACCTGCCTACACTGACTAGTGTTCTCGTGTATCCTGGACAGGGAATATTTGAAGGTTTAGACATATCTGAAGGCCGAGGTACTACACATCCGTTTGAGATAGTGGGTGCTCCCTTCATTGACTACCATCTTTCCAAGAAATTGAATGAAAAAAAAATACCGGGGGCTCACTATATAGAAACACATTTCACCCCAACCTTTAGCTATTACGCCAAGGAAAAATGCACCGGTGTTCAGGTATTTATTACTGACCGCCGCCAGTACAACTCACTTCGAAGTGGTCTTGAGATTATCACCTCATACAGAGATTTGTACCCGGGAAAACTTAAGTTCTTGAAGACTTTTGGTGTCCTGACGGGCTCAGACTATGTGCAAACTTCCCTCGAGGCAGGTCTTTCTGCTGACGATATCATTGAAGGCTGGCAGGACGAGCTGACAGAATTCAAAGAGTTACGAGCCCGGTACTTGCACTACGATGAATAGGTATCGTGTTCGTCGCCTTCACAGGGACCTTTGCAGCAGGGACCTTTGCAGCTGAGTAGTCCTGCTTCGTAGGGTAAGATAGGGTGTCTTTATCCTACGCCCGACTAGGCTAATGACAGATTCAAGGACAATGCCGGGTGCTAGTATATTATACATCTGTGCTTTAAAATGCACCTACTATCCTCTTTAATAAAAGTGGAAGAAACAGGCTGCAACGCTAATATTGGTCTGAGTTTTATATTACACAACTAATATTTGTATAATTATGATTAGATTGCTCGAACAGCATACAAAGCCATTGAGAATGCCTAAGGAGTCAGAACACATACCAAGTCTTGCCGGACGTTCCCCTCAGTAAAAACGCCGGATGGAAGGTAGTGGGTGTAATTAAATATTTTAATGTCTTCATATTGTCGTTTCGATTGGGACACCTTAACAACACCATCATGCGTAACTATTATATTAAACATCCTTCTTGTTACTTTCTTTCTCAGTCTAGTAGCAAGAATACTACTTTTGTGGAGTTGAACTTCCAGCAATTTTGCTAAATTTCTCGGCAATACTCATTGTTCGCTCTGGAATTTGACTGTACTAAATTAGATTCGCATCTATTAAGATCTTTGTAATGTTGCATGATTTTGACCGTTTGAGCATTTTCATCTTTTAGACGTTTGCTTACTTTGAGTGAACCATCAATATGTTGCATGCCCTTGTAACGAGAGTACCATTAGGAACCACTCTCACGCTCATTGTATTCATCTGAATCAAGAGACTAGAACTTTTTCTTTGGAATAATCTATTGTACTGTTTCCTACGGGTCTGAAAGCCGTAATTAAATCTTTTGGGAGCATTATAGGTTGCTCAACGCCGGACCTCTCTATACGAATCATCATTCTAAGTTAAGCAAAATTGGACACAGCAATAATAGAACCTCTGGTGGTACCGTGATAAAGTACAAGATTTAGCTAACCATGCGTATTGTACTCCTCATCCACGTCGTCGTTATCCCCCAATACTAGTCGTATCTGTTTATAAAGCGGCAATAGCATGAGAATAATGGTCATCTTTGATTCAAGAATAAACCAAATATACCCAGCTACTTACTAGTACAGCTATCGATCGAATGAAGAACTACTAGTAGTAAGTCATTATTCAACAACAGGATTTATGTCTGTCATTTATCAAAACAAAAGGTGAGTGCGCCACCACTGTTGCTCTCGGAGACCCTCTTCTAAACGCCCACTAAAAGCCAAATCAATCCACTGCCGTCTCGAGGCACCCCCTCGGTTTGTACCGAGGAAAGATAACTCTTACTGTCTGTAAATCTTAAACTGGAAATAATTTCAACAATTTATGCCGTAGGTCCGAGGCCCCAAATAGGTAAAGTGCGCATTTTGTATTCATCCTTTTTTCCGATGCTCCGCAATTGAAACTTACGACTACGGGGTCCAAAAGAGTCTCAAATAGCAGCAGCCCATATGTCCACCTCAACAGTTCCATTATAGTCATGCCACATGAGAAGAAAGCTCACTCTTGTGTTCCAAAGGTTTTTTCTGAGTCGTCGATATCACAACTCATTGGAATTACCCCTCCTCGGGAAGGGCAAGCAGCCTGCCCCACCATGTGCCCCACGTCCCCGCAGTCCGATCTCCAAAAATACGTCATTCGAGCTCCATTTTGCCGGGGTGAAAACTTTTATCTCTTATCTCAAAGACGCGTCTGCTGCAGCAGGGCAGAAGAGATAATTGAAACACGGTAGATATTCTTTTGCGATTTCACAGTGTTTAAAAACTTCTCTTCACAAATGTACCCCTCCATCGTCCCCCCCATCGCCGACACCGCACTAGCGCCAAACTGGCTTTAAATTACTCTTGGCATGTAAGAAAACTTCAGGCACATTAATGCATATATGCATCTATTCGCGTAAATAGAACTTGAAGCATTTTTGCCGATTTCCATACTCCCGTTGGTGTTCCTTGACGGGAGTATAAAAAGAGAAGTAATGAGAATGACTGCACATCGCAGGTGGTTCACTGGAACATCCATAGCTCTACTAACCTTCTGAACAAGAGAGGCAGCGATATTAGAAACCAACTACTGCAAACTATATATCAAACGAATTACAGCAAGTTTTTGTTCTGTACTGCCAAAAAAAAAAATGGGAAAAGACAGTGCTGAATTCGCTGAACACAATGAAAAAGTGGCAGCCCAGCCTTCCACCGTCTACGACGTCCTACCCGACTGGGGAAAACCATGGTACAAAGTGCCTCACCTGCTTAGACTCAATCTGATCCTCATCGTACCGTTCCTCAGTCCTATCTACAACGGGTTCGATAACTCGCTCCTCAATGGTCTCCAGTCGCTCGACGAGTGGAAACACTTCTTTGGCAACCCCACCGGTGCCCGTCTGGGTGCTGCTGCCAACGGTCTGTTGTACGGTAACATCCTCGCTATCCCAGTGACATCCTTTGCATGCGATAAATTCGGACGAGTGAGAACTACCCTCATTGGAACGGTGGTCATGCTGATTGGAATCGTCTTGCAGTCAGCAGCCCAGGACTTTGCAATGTACGTGGTGGGCCGTTTTGTGCTCGGATTCGGCGTCTTTCTCGCCACCACTGCCGCCCCGCTGCTCGTCGCCGAGGTCACTTACCCATCGCACCGTCCTTACATGACAGGTATCTCGCAGTGTCTGTACGGCCTAGGCAGCATCATCGCATCGTGGAGCACTTACGGTACTAGTTTGTGGGGAAACAGCAGCAACTGGAAGTGGAGGTTGCCTATTTTGCTGCAGATAATGTTCCCTATTGCTCAAATTGCTCTGCTCTACTGGGTACCAGAAAGCCCCAGATTCTTGGTTTCGCGGGGCAAAGTAGACGAGGCCCGAAAGGTAATTCTCAAACACCACGCTGGAGGAGACGAAGCACGCGGCGGAGCCCTAGTCGAGTTTGAGATCGCAGAGATAACGTGCGCGATCGAGGCTGACAATGACCGCAAGGGAATCGCCTGGTTCGAGTTTGTAAGAACGAAAGCCAACCGCCACCGAGCTTTCATCCTCTGCTTCATCCCCGTGATGACCCAGTTTTCAGGTAACGCAGTTCTGTCATACTTCCTCAGCTTGGTGCTCGACGCGCAAGGAATCACTTCACCCAAACAGCAGCTCGTCCTCAACGGCGGCATCTCTGTGTTCAACTTTGGTATCAGCATGATATCAGTGGTGTTTGTCGACTATCTGGGACGAAGACGTATGTTTTTGCTGAGTTCCAGCTCCATGCTGGTCGTCTTCATTATCTGGACAGTCCTCTCGGCTGAAAACCAATTCCAAAACTACAAAAATGCGGGAATATCGCGGGCAATCCTTGTGATGATCTTCCTATTCTGGTTCTGCTACAGCGGTGCCATGCTCGCCATAACCACCGTCTACCAAACAGAAATCGTGCCCTTCCACCTACGTGCCAAGGGGTGGGTGCTCGGCCAGCTTGTTCTGTGTGGAATTCTGCTCTTCAACGGGTTCGTCACCCCCATTGCCATGGAGAACATCTCCTGGAAATACTACATTGTCTACTGCGTGTCTCTCGCAGTGCAAGTGGTAATTGAGTACTTCTTCTTTCCAGAAACCAAAGGTCTCTCGCTTGAGGAAGTTGGTGTTGTATTCGGTGACCCTGTGCTGCCTTTTGATGTGGATGTCCCGACTGCTTGATTTTTCCTTTTTCCCACTGTTTTTCCGTTTAAATGTGTATAAAATATAAATAGAAAACATGATTCACCGAGATTCAACAAGCCATCGTAAGCTGACCTCTGGCGAGGCCACTACGTCAATGTCTGTTCTGCTACGCAGAACTGAGAAAAACGTTAATACTGCTGATAGACATAAACATTAATATTCCGTAGTTCCGTAACTCTGACCTTCAATGCTGCCCATTGCCAACAATCCCATAGTTAAATTCGCCATCCACATCTGCCCCCCCCCGCAGCATTTATCAATGTGAGGCTGCTATTAATTATAATTGATGAATAGCTAAAAAAACAACAGTTGAAAAGGTTTACGGAAAGATACGCAAACTCTTGCAATATTCTGTGAAGCAGAACTCACCTCTCCGGACAGGCCCCGCCGGAGGTGAGCTTCACAGTGTAGAAGAGTATATCACTCTCCCCACTGCCTCGCTCGGAACCCGTACCGAGGAAAGCAGTCGAGGTCAGCCACAGCCTTGATGGGTTGATCTGGGCTCGTGCGAACTTCAGCCACGGGGAATGCAGGTAGATCCAAATCGTCAAGTTTGTTGTCAAGACTATGCGAGCGGAGGATTGATGCTGTCCGTCCGGCTGCTACACAATACGGACCTGGGCCATCCAAAGCACGTAGTAATATTGGCATATCCTGATGCGCGTCTGGAATCCCTTCTGCTATGCCCCGCAGAGCGATGGTCGCAGAGAGATAGGTGCAGTAGCACATAATGTGGGTTGCGTGCGCGAAGCCGAACGTTGATTCGAGGAGCAGAAGCAGACGAGCAACGGCAGACGAGGCATAGCGACACTCATCGCGACACATCTTGACGTGCTGAAACGGGCGATGTAGAAGAATGACCGCCGCGTGGTACAAGAGGTTCTGGCTGAGAATGTGAGTAGGGGGGCAAATCTCAGGAAGTTTCTCGACTTCCAGTTTCAGGTGGGGCAGAGTGTTGGTTCGCCATTTCTTTAGTCGCTGTTGAGTCGACGATAAGTAGTTGCCAGCATCTGCGACCCGTTTATCTTGACTGTACAGTTTACACAGGATATCCCCTATGATGTCAAATAACCGGCACGAATTCTCAAAACAGGTCATCGAGCGCGCCGGAGTCTGTGAATATAGTTTCAGTTTGATGTTTTCCTCTTCAGCAAACGGGTACCATGCCTCGTTCTCAGCAAACTCGCTGAAGGACTCGTCCACAGTGCTCTCAGGAAGAGTGCGAAACTGCGGTGTGCGGCCCAGAAACAGGCTGATTGCTTTGTCCCACATGAAGCACGAGCAGAAGAGCTTCTTCCGCAACTCGAGATCCACCACGGACATCTGCAAACGGCCAAGGTAGTGGTCTGATTTGAGATGCAGTCCTAGATCGGTGACCATGCGAAACGCGATCCCGCAGTGGATCCAGGCAGACGTGGTGTGGTCATTCCTACACTCCATAGAGCTCAGGAGCAGCAGGGCCTGGATATTGGGAACTGAGCTTTCCAGCAGGTCGGGACAAAGCTGAGTGCCTAAAAGAAGGTGTGTTCTTGTCATAAGACTGTTCAGTAGGTTGATATCGCTTGCTCGAGCCGCATTCGCACAGATTATCGTCAAAAGCAGAGGATTGAATAACGGACCGTTGGAAGCGAGATCTCTCATAAAAGACGGCTGGCATACGATCATGAAAAACGAGTGAAACCACGTCCAGTGGACCTTCAACAGCTTCATGATTACAGGCACCGGCAGCTTGAGATACATCGAAGCATTGAGAATAGCAAAGTCTTCCCAGTCTCTCAGCGTTCGCACGCTTTGAAGAGCCTCTTCTCGGTTTATACTGCAGCCAACCACGTCCCCTTGGCCGTTGGGCCAGGCGTGCTCATTAGGGGGCCCCGACCCTAAATAGACAATACCGTGCTCGTGATTGCTCCCATTCCCATTCGATCCATTAGTTACAGAAGAGTCGTTGACATTCACAGTATTCACACTGTTCACAGATTGAATGCCCTGGTGTTGTTGAGTACCATACGTAGCCTGATCTGTGTGACTTCTAAGCTCAGATGTCGGATCTGACAGCCGTCGACCCATTCCAATCTCTTTGATTAATGCGTCTGCCTCTTGCAACTTCTGTGCCATGTAGATGATCTGGCTCATAGGCGGAGCTTTATCATAGACACAGTCAGTCCTGCTGCCGTTTTTACATGCTCGGCACACTGGTTGTTCACCTGAGCATTTGATCTTATTAGACAAATGTTCACCCTCAACTTTAATAATGAAACTCTATCTAAACTCTACGCACCTTCTTTAGTCTACAACTACTACATGTTATGCTATAGGCAGGTCTTTTGCGCTTAGAACCGGGCAAATCCATTTTTGTGCAAAATTTTACAATTCTCACGACGAATTACAAAGTCAAACTTCACTTTTCAAAATACTACTAGCAACCACTCCCTCATAGCGTTGTTGGACGATAAAGCGGTTAAGTGTGGGTTGATGTTATTAAGCGGAATAACCCTGCATAAGATCTGCTACGCATATTATTCCGGGTAATTTCCCCAGACTTATACACTGACTTTCTGGTGATAGAGGAAATGTCATCTACTGATTCTGCACTGCTCTGAACCACATGCTTGAAGCTGGATCTCATCTCGGGAAGGGTTAACGTCGCCGAAATTAATGACGATACTTGCAAGAGTGATAAACCATTTCTTACTACTATTTCTTACGGCCACTGGTGATTTCTTCTCCTCCTCTGTATAATGTAACGAAGCGGAACCAGTAGGCTTAATTAATGACTCCCTCGAGCTTGAGAAGCCATTTTTTACGATCAACTCCTCCAGCGTAGCCACTGATGTCCCCACTGCTCTTGATCACTCGGTGACAAGGATAGAGGATATTGACTTGATTTAGCCGATTGACGGTCCCCACGTATCTTGACAGTTTACTGCTGCCAAGCTTTCTGCTGAGAGAGATGTAGTTAGTGGTGGTGCCTACCGGAATAGAGCGCAGTTCCCTGAGTGCTGTAGCTCTTCGTTTGTCCGCAGGCTCGTGGAGAGGGATCTCATCTATTGCACGTAGGTCTTTCTGCCAAAAATACGCGTCAAATCTCGACTGTATAGAAGGGTCGAGGGCCGACTTAACTATCAAATCTTTGCGTTTCAACGCAGCGGATTTCCATTTGTCAAGAGCAGCCTTGTGAACAGGCATATCCTGCCATAGTACCATATGAACAGTGGGAATCTTTTGAACTCCTCCAGATGGTCTCTCCTGGGCTGCTGCCTTTTCAAAAACTACTATCAGTTTGCCGATGGGGCTTTCGTACGTGCTTTGAACAAATTTCATTGCTGCTTTCGTGTGGCGCTTAAAAATTAAACAATAAATGAAAAAATCCTCGAGGCTTTCCAGCGCAGGTTTTAAATATAGGTGAGTTTATTATAGTCGTTACAAGGCTCCTTGGTTCTCCAATCCTACTTATATAGTTAATATTCAGACTCAATTTCACCCCGTTGCTCTCAATGTTGTGCCTGGAAGATCGTGCTGTCAAACTTGCATCACGAATCATACATATAAGGTGGAAACCATGCATAAGGTCCGCGGAGCCCTTCTGCTTCGTAAAGATATAGCTGAATCAGGTTATACCTTTTACCAGAGCTCGGGTTATTTTACTTATCACTCTCGCCTCCAGCGGAGCCTTTCCAGGGGGATAGTTCTGTTTCGCAGAATGAAGTTAGGGCGAGATAGATTATAACTGGACCCTGGTTCTGACGCACTGCACCTGTTCATTACATGTGAACCGGTTAAACGGCAGAGGCTAATGAACTCGACAGTTTCAATTAGATCTCAACAATAAAAATTCAATAAATATAAATATCAATACATGTAGCTGTACTCTCTAGATATCTAGAGCTGTACCATTCCGAGGCAAGACCAAGTACAAAAAATATCCAGAACAGCTGAGGATAAATAAGATCAATACCATTAAGTTCAACGTAGGATCACCAGTCCGACTTGAGTTGGTGATAAACACCTGTACAAATATCCACACGCTGCTCAAGCGGTGAAATTGTCTGCTTGACGTTAGCAGCTTTAGTTTATTTCAAAGGACAGGCACTTGGCTCATTCGGAGAAACATTCCAGCATACAACTTGCTTAGAGCGCAGAACTGTCATATGTAGTTGCTTGAGTTCATTCCAAAAAAGAAGCCCTGTGGTATCAAACATGCTGTCAGAAGCCGAAGTTGGAAATAGCTGAGGTTAGTTTCAAATCAATCAACACTGATATCACAGCAAAATGTCATCAGAAATAATGTTACTCTTCAACAATGTTACAGATAATGTAGATAAGAATTGTAAAATATTCATCATCTGACTTTTTGCTGCACAAAAAAGTGTAACTTACCTTTGCTATTGCAATCCCTCGAAGCCGGAGAAACCCTCCCCGGGTAGGGGCCTCGGAGGAGGAAAAAATCACTTAGCTCCATTCTTCAACGCGTGAAAAGTTCAGGAAAAAGATCTTGCAGAGGACCAGGTGGGAATTCGCCTATTTCAGTCAGCGGACTGAGAGCATCAATGCCAAAATACCACTCATTGTCGCTTGGAGGACTGTTATCAGTCAAACCACCATCTGGAATCAGCCCGGGCGGTGACTCAGAGGATGGAAAGCGGTCAAACCGGTCCAGGATATCAGAGATTTTCTGACTCAACTCCAAAGTATTCTGTCGCTGGAGCGACTTTTTGGTCACTACCATGGGCACTTGAGCCTTTTCGATGTCGTCACAGCCTTTCAAGCCCCCATCGAGACTCTGTTTTACCCGATCATAAAACTGTTTCGGTGTCATGCCGGTGTAGTTGCGGAAAACACGAAGAAAATGCCATTTCGAGATCCCCAGCCGCGACGACAATGTTCCTAGTGGAGACATGAGCTCGCCTTTTTTGGCGCTCTTTGCTAGCATTACGCGAGCAGCCAGCACCATTCTGCGCTGCCCGTTCCACTGTGCCTCGTCAGGTTTACATCGTTTGCACGGTCTGTAACCCTGCCTGACTGCATCCACCACACTGTCTGAGAAAAAGATGTTCCTCCTCAATGCCAGACGCGACGAGCACGTCGGCCTACAGCAGATTTTGGTCGTCTTTACACAGTAGACAAATTTGCCTTCTGCATCAGGATCACGCAGCTCCAAAGCTTTCCATCTCTGGTCGTCAGATACATAGTCCATCTCCACTAAAGTCTAATCAGATAATTTAATCAGATAATTAAATAAAAATTTTCTTTGTTACATTTCACGCCGAGATCCTACTCGAGAGAAGGATGATAAATAAATAAAAATTTGGACCCGCCGTTGCTTTCAATGTGCTGCCGTTGACCCGGCAGTCGCCAAATGTCGAAGCTGTCAACGGCAGTCCAAAGGACGATCTTAATGAACATTGCTTCTAAATACGTGAAATTCGTCTTTATTCTCGTAGTCTTACTCCTTAGGTTAGGATTCAAAATGAATAGCGAGCCACCAAAGCCCGAAGATTCCAAGCTGGAAAGTGCACAGAGAGACGAAAGGCGGCAGGAACCCGTGTTGGAAGGCACACACAACAATAACAAGCCGCAGCTGTCTCAGCACGGCCATCTCCATGTTGCTAGAGGCGAGGTTCCTACGAGACCCCACAATATCAACCCTGCCAACACTCGTAGCGGCCTACTTATGAAGGACAAGCGACCGACTGTGGACAAACCTTAAAAATGAGTGTCACTAGTGTGATGCGCGCCTTCGGCGGGACCCTTCCAGGGAGGTTGGTTCCGCTTCGCGGAAATGGTGAAAGCAATAACAGTAACATATCATGGACATTAATGGAGATATAACATGACCACCTTTATCAAAATACCCAATCCTGCGTCAGATAGGTGTGGCAGTCAACTTCAGTTACTGTGTCAATACATATCCTTAAGCTGGTGATTGGCAGTCTGAGATCAACTATACATAAGCGCTTTGACCGAAAGCCTCGTTTGTAGAATAGTAGTTGAAAATTCCACAGAGCAGGACCAAACCTATCCGGTAAGGACCCCACCGGAGGCAAAACAAGTGTAAGCGATATATTATAGGGTTGTGATACAAAAAAATGAAAGCTTTGAGTATTCAGGAATTTAACCCGAATATTCCGTTGCCGCTACCAAGAATCGAACCTGGGTCTCTTCGGCCACAACGAAGTGTACTGACCACTATACTATAACGGCTTCCGCTGAGTTTGGAAAATTTTAATTCTTTGTTATAGCATAGGTAAAATGTGCGGCGCTAAAAAGAAAAGGTTGATGCATGGATCATGCAGGATAATTGCTCGTTAACCACACCCCGCCAGGGGGGGGGGGCATCGGAGGCACACTCGACAGATGCCGGGGCCAGCCCAGACCCAGTAGCTCTGCTTTGCAGAGATTCGAACCATTTCCATCTGCCATTTGCGCTTTGACACAGGTTCCATACTTTTACCCCGAGAAGGACTCTTATTCACATATTCGCCCGGTGCAGGCACTTTCTATATGTGATAGTTCAAATAGCCTTTGACCACTCATCCTTATAAGGGAAAAACCCATACTGACTTACTATACGTAGAGCCTCATCTACGCAGGATACTTTAGTGCTTCTTGACTCCAAGAAGGGCCCTCAGGCAGTGGCTGCCTGTTTGGCAGAGCTGCTTCAACTATTATCCGAGACGCATGCTCTCCCAGTTAGAGTACGTCAGTAAGGGTTTTCCCCTTATAAGGTTGAGTGGTCACGCAAGTTAAATAGCCTCAAGATTCTCCCTATGCTCATGGTCAAGGCCATGGGAAATCCGGCAACGTCGCCATACTTGAAACTATCACTTGTAGAAAGACCCCGTAGCGGGCGAATATGTGAAAGAGACCCCTTCTCAGGACGAAGTATGGAACCGCCGTTTATTATTGTATTTCTATATGCTATATGTAGTCCATAGGACTTTAACTTTAATTTCTATCTATCTTAGACGAATGTCATCCTTTTTCAGCAAAGTAAGTGCGTGCATCGCTCATCGCATGCTGCACAGCCGTGCATATAGAAAGCATTTCCCATTTCTCCATTGATTTTAAATGCATATATCACAGAGATATTCAGGGACTTTTTTTCTTATCCACAGCTATGGGAAGGGTTAGATAATGATGATGATGCGAGATCTCGTATAGAGCATATGTACACAACATATACATTTCATAATGAGAGTTTGCATTAATCTGTCTCTCTCATGGCTGTCTGTGACCTCAATGTTCAACGACTGTTCTAGATATATGGTGTATCTGAAGTATCTTAAAGTCTAGCCTGGGAGTGAGATAACTCGAGATATCTGGAAACTACAAGGTACCGCTATCGAAATTTTATAATTAAAGGCCATTTGACTAGTTCAGACGATGGCGTTATAAACAGATTGAACAGGTTTGTACTTATTATCGAGTGCTACGCCTTTCTTTCTTCTAAGCAGAACCAACCCCTCGCCGGGAAGAATCGCCAGAGGCATGGGCAAAACACTTCAATTAATCTATTTCTGGAGAGCCTCAAACATCTGGTGACATCGCGCTCTGGAGTCTGCCAATTTCCCATTTCGAGTATCAGACTTTTTCTGGTCGGCAGCAAGGCGTTGTTTGCGTTCTTCTATCATGTTTTTCACTTCCTCCTGCTGCGGTCCTCCAATGCCGCGTCGACTTCTGATGTATTCTACGGGGTCCAGAGTCTCCTTGTAGTCAGCTTCGCTAATGGGCAACTCTTGTCCTTCACTGATGGACTTGTACATGCGCTGGGCTTCGGCGTATGGAATTTGGTAAGGGTAGAGGCCGTTCTCGCGACCATAGTCGGTCATGAGGGAGGCTAGATGGTGGCCGATACGGAACGGAACTTTCCCCTTGACGTACAGTGACTCAGCAACATCGATCATGGTGGAGTAGTCTCTGGAGGTTTCCTCACGGGCTCGCTCAACGTTGATGTCGATTGTCAGTATAATGTCCGATACGAAAGTCAGCATCTTGACCATGATTTCGTCGGGAATTCGGGCCATGTTGTCGCGAATATCCGACATTCCAGTGGGTTGGTTACGAGCAGCCATCAAAAAGCCTTCGCACTGCCCGCTGACAATGGCACCCATACTGCGTACCCACTCCATAGCTCTAGGGTTACGCTTCTGGGGCATTGAACTGCTGATGGACATGAGTTTCGAAGGCGACATGAAGATCCAAGGGTGTGCTGTCATCTGCCAAACGTTCATGTCCATCATGTACCGCGACATCAAAATCGAGGTGAGACTCATGTTTTGTGAAACTTCGCACAATGCGTCGGCCGCGTGACCGTGAACTGCATCGAGTGAGTTTTCGACGGGGCCGTCGAAACCCAGTAATTCGGAGGCTAGATATCGATCATGGCGGAAACGTGACGTGCACATAACGTCGCTTCCCAGTGCTCCGTGGTTGGCTCTGCTGTACGCCTCTTCCATTCGGTTGTAGTGCCGTTCCATGCTGTCGTGGAAGGACAGCAGGTAATGTGCGAAGGTGGTAGGCTGAGCAGGCACTCCGTGGGTGTACGCCGGGATGACAGTTTCGATATGCTTCTCAGCGACTTCGAGCAGGCTTTGTCGGACTTTGAGCATGGCATTGGCCGATACCCGCGCTCCGTGACGAGCCTCCATTTGGCATAAAGTCGAGGTAATGTCCTGACGACTTCGCCCGGTGTGGAGGAAGGATCCGATTGGGCCGACTAGCTCGAGTAATTTGCGTTCGAGAACCAGATAGTCTAACGATGCTGGGTCACTTGGGTCGTCGTAAGAGGCAATAGCCTGAGCCAGACCTTTCGCAATCTTCTTACCAGCTTCAGCGTCAACAGTTCCGACGTTGACCAATTGAACCAGCGTAGCTCGGTGAAGGTCCATCACGTCGAAAAATACTCTTTCCTTGTGGACAGTAAACGTCGAGCGGCCCTTACCTTGGGCGTCATAGGCTTTGGTGTTGGACATGTATCCATTTGGCTCAGACATTGTGGTGGTGGTTAAATTTGATGCTCAATGTGATTGTAAGAGCAATTGAGGGAAGGTACAACAACTGTTCAGGCCTTCTTGGTATTATCAAGCTGTGCAATTAAGTCTAGGTAGAAAAGTTCAGATCTTCTTATTTCTTGGCAGAGTATATCTTTCTGTGAGAGATCAAATCAACCTGATGTTCAATGTCTTTTTCCTTTCCTTTCCTTCCTTGGATAAATCTTGGCAGTTTATAAAGTCCTGTCTCAAAGACGTGGGGTAGTTAAGCTTTTTTTTATTATTTTGGAGTCATAATCAGGAACAAGCTAGGGACCATGTAATATGAGGTTCAAGCAGGATGCATCTTTTACTCGGGACCGAATCACTCTACATTATCGGAAACCGATTAAGCAAATGCACATCGAATGTTACTACAATGTTACTAGTAACCCCACAAATTCCTCCAGCTTTAACCAATGAATTATGGCCGACGGGTGAATCACAGTAAGGTACCCCTCGCAGACGTGGGGGAAAGAGCGGGGGAAAGATTTAATTAGCAGGAAGTCGTAAGCAAAATCAGTCGTTGAGCAGCAAATCAGACTTCTGCTGCTTCAGCAGATCAAATCCGATCAAAATCAGTATCCCGTACGGGCAATGACGGGCGTGGGCGGAAGCGTATCCGCGTCTAAACGTGCCAATGAGAGGAACCATGAAAGAGTTTGGAAAGACAGAACGACGCGGGGAAGGTACAAATACAGTAAACGCTGCTCCAAATTGACAGGGGACTCTGATAGTCCCTAGCCAAAATGACTCGGGGCTAGATACACGGTGTTTTTCGGTCGAATAGACGGTCTTTCAGCCCTAAAAGCTTCAAGCAGACCCCGCTCAAGTTTCCACATCAATTCTTAGCGTTCACGCCTGTCTTTTTCGCTCCGACTTTGTGTCCTGCCTGTACTACCACTCTCCCTCAGTGAGCAGTCGTTCAGAACTCAGAGTCTTTGCTTCTCTCTTCTCTTCTCTTCTCTTCACCCCTCCTTAGATGTGGGGGGTCTTGAGTAAGCGGGGCGGAGGGGTCGGTCTCGCAGTTGGAGCAAAAAAAAGACTGTGATTGCTCAACAGCGAGGTCCAATTGTTCGCATTGTAAGCATCGTTCTGCGAAGCAGAACCATCCCCTCTCCGGGAGGGGCCACGCCGGAGGCGAGAATTAGCGGACGGGTCTCCAGCTCGCCGTTGGTAGGGAGCTCACGTAGGAGGACCGTGCAAAGGACCATCGGTCCAGGTCCGAGCGGGGATGAGCGGGTGTTTGGACCTGAGACTTGGCGTGCGTCGATAGACAGACGAATCGTGGGCTTTTGGAGTGCGGGGTTATATTTGTGGGTTGGTAGTGTGGGGTAGAGAGGTCTCCGATTCAAGCGATCCCCCGCACTTAGAGATAGTACAAAAGTACCTATGGTGCTTGCTGGAGTTAAAGTTCAGAGACAGAAAGACGCAGTGGTCTTCAGAGAGACAGTAAGGTTCACTAGCCTTCAGAAAGACACCCCATTGAAAGACACACTATTCAACAATCGATAGTCAATATTATCATGTCTTCTCCTAGTATAGTAGCACCTGCTGCTGACAATAACAACGACACCACCAAGATCGAGCCAGTAGGACACACCGAGGATGTAATGGGCGACGAAATGGGAGAAAAAGAACTCAAGCAGCAGCTTATTATGGATGCACGTGATGCCACCGAGGAAGAGATGGCCATGTCGGTGTGGCAGTCGCTGAAAATGTATCGCAAGGCTGTGATGTGGTCGGTTATCTTCTCCTTCTCAGTGCTGATGGACGGGTTCGACTCAGGTCTCCTGTCGGCGTTCATTGGCTTCCCGGCTTTCCAGAAGAAATTTGGACATCCAGTGGGCGACGGAACATATCAATTGTCATCCCCGTGGCAGCTCGGGCTCTCCAATAGCGCCAAAGTGGGTATGATCATCGGGCTGTTCTTTGCTGGGTTCTTCACAGAGCGGTTCGGATGCCGCTGGACCATGATCGTGGGCCATAGTCTCATGATCTGTTTCATTTTCATTCCGTTTTTCGCTGACAATGTCCAGACGCTGCTCGTAGGGGAGATCCTTCAGGGAATCCCCTGGGGGATCTTCCAGACCCTCACTACTCAGTACGCGTGCGAGGTTGCGCCCATCGAGCTGCGGTACTACCTGACGACGTGGACGAACGCTCAATGGCTGTGGGGAGACATTTTATCCACTGCAGTACTTCGAGGACTCCTGGAGGTGGAAAGCGAGTGGGCATATCGTATCGCCTTTGCCCTCCAGTGGGTGTTTCCCGTTCCTATCCTCCTCTGCTGCATTTTCGCGCCTGAATCCCCCTGGTGGCTCGTCCGAAAGGGCCGCACTGAAGACGCAGTAAAATCAGTTAAACGACTGACTCAGAAGTCTCCAGGCGACGAAAACGCACACAAAACCGTCCAGATGATGGTCCACACAGTCGCTCTCGAACGCAAGGGCCGCGACGCAAACGGCAAGTTCCTCGACATGTTCAAGAAGGAAAACATCCGTAGAACCGAAATCACGTGTCTGACCTGGATGGTTCAGAGTCTCTGCGGTGCCGGATTGCTCAATTATGGCGTGTATTTCTTTGAACAAGCCGGACTATCCACTGCCGACTCGTTTGACATGCAACTGGGCCTCGACTGCATGGGACTTCTCGGAACTTTGGTCGCCTGGTTTACCATGAGATGGTTCGGCCGACGAGGTCTCTTTGTAGGTTCTCTCTGGCTCATGGTGCTCATGTTCGTCATCATTGGATTCATGGCCATCCCACCGTCCACCAACAAAGGCGCCAGCTGGGCAGCCGGCGCGCTGCTCATCTTCACCAAGTTCATCTTTGATAGCGGCGTCGGCCCCGTCGTCTACTCCCTCGTGTCTGAGATCCCCTCGGCACGCGAGAGGGCTTTCACTATTGTTTTTGCTCGAATATGCTACAACATCTGCCAAATCTGGGTCGGCGAACTTATATCGTACCAGCTCAACCCCACCGAGTGGGACTGGCGCGAGTTCAGCGCCTTCTTCTGGGCTGGCTCTGCCGCACTCTGCTCTCTCTGGGTCTACTTCCGTGTCCCCGAGACAAAGTCGCGAAGTTTCGCCGAGCTGGATATTCTCTTTGCCAAAAAGGTCCCTGCCCGCCAGTTCAGCAAAACGCACGTCGACCCGTTCGAGCAGGATGTCAACATGGAGGGCGTTCATTTGCTGCAGCAGTAAGGGGAAGCGCCTTCGGCGGACCCTCCCAGGGAGGGTTGGTTCTGCTTCGCAGATACATTGTGCGTTGTGTGCTCTTCTGCTAGTCGTGAGCTGCTGCTGCGTGCTATCATCGAGCCAAAGGTTGAGAGTGACACTCAGCAAAGTGTCTTGTGTTCTAGAGCTACTCGGAGATTATTACAATCTCCATTAGCTCGATGCCAATGTGAATATGATATTATGTACTTCAAATGGGAAAATAGGAATTGACTCAAAGAGTAAGCCAAATTCAATTGGTACCTTATAGTAGAACACAGTCAGGACCATAAAGTACCAGCAAGCAGACCAAATACCAATTTCATACCCCACAAAGTAAGCAAGAAGCAGCCGTAGCACCTGAGGCTCAACATATGATGTCAAGTGGCATATATCTGTGATCACCATCAACAATAGTATAGTTGCCGCCGAAAGCATAAACGTTCTTGTCAGATCCGATCTGAGTCACACACTTTGACATAACTATGATATGAAGGTCACCTTTGGGGATACTAAGCTTCCCCCATTAGATATGCTTCGGTTTTTGGATCCGATCACATGAATACGAAGTTGAAGAAGTTGACCTGATCAATAATCTGTCAAAGGACATGCCACTCCCTCTATCTGTCCTCATAGCCAGACATTCTACGCTTAACAACCCACTCCGTATTGCACGCTTCGCGATCCGGACCATCTGGAGTAACAACAAAAAGATGCCAAACAACGACAGAAAGACAGGTTACGACGTCGAGGGCCTCGTTGGGAGCGCCAAATTACCTGATTCAACTAGGTCTCTCAGCTCATTGCCTGACATCTCCTATGCGGACCACTATACCCTCTCCACAGATCTCCACATAACACCAAAGCAATGGATCCGCTCCATGATTGGGGATGTCCCGAATGGGTCGGAGCTTTTTTTGTGGGGCCGGCTTCTTGGCTTCCATCTCATCTGCGAACGGTCGCCAGACGCGATTGCTGGCTGGCGGATTGGCGGTAGTGGCGAGGACTGGATAAGGCTTGAGACGTCTTCGTGGTTCCTGGGCGCCAACCTAATTTTACAGACGGTGGACGGCAAGGTGTCGCTTGGGACGCTCCTTTATTATAAGCATTGGTTTGCGCAGGTTTGGTGGCCCGTCATCGGCGTCATGCATCGGCGTTTTGTACCGCTGATGCTTCTTGGGGCGGAGAAGAGTAATACTGCTCGGCGGTAAAGAATAGAAGGCTGCAAATGTGGTCTCTCAAACGACAGGACACAAGCTAGAGCATGAATCAATAATGGGAAGCTTCCCGGGTAACGCCATTGATCAAACAGAAGACCCCAACTGCGGTTTGGTGAATAGATATGTGCTACGACGAATGAGGATCCAACCAGCACTGCACAGGGCTCAAATGATACTTTTGTAGCAAAAGCAAGCACTGAAGACCACAAAAGCACTACCAAGCAGACCAAATACCAAAAAGTCGAGGTAGGGAAGTGTCTTTCCGCACGAGTCTTGGGTATAGGAGACATTCTTGGGAGTCAATATTGACAACGCGAAAGCTACAGCTTTGGATTCGTGTCTTGATTCGTTTCTAGCTCAATAAGACTCCGTCACCTAGACACTAAAACACTTCATCATGCTAAATATCTCATAGGCTCTCGGACTTGACATGTTAGGACTAATTAACTAACAATTATCTATAAACCATTAAAAGGTTTGAATCAGACGGCTGAATAAAAGAGCAGATTTTATATATTGTGTTACCTAAATACTAATGAACTAGGAAAACAAAAAGAATTATATTGCACCGACCGAACTCAAGCATACAATGTCGATAAGTTGGCCTTAACCACCTCACTGTACCTTAACCAGCACACTGGGATAAACCATCGTAGAGAGCATCGCCAGTTATTAGTTGTAACCCCAAGCTGTGATAAATATGGCAAACGGTGTTGATGGAGCTGCGCTGAACGATGCTCTGACCAAAATGCTGGACGAGGAGAACGAGCAGTCGATCTCAAGCATCATCGAAATGGGATTCACTCGCGAAGACGCCATAGCTGCCTTGAAAGTATGTAAACCCACAAGAACGTGAACCGTAGGGAGGTATTTCACTTGATCCCGCGAAACGGTAAACTCCCACCCTAGTGTACAACGCTCACCAGAATTCTGACAACGACGTAGCTAAAGCTGTGGAGTATATCTTCAACGG
This sequence comes from Spencermartinsiella europaea, assembly GCA_030579595.1. Classification (NCBI taxonomy): domain Eukaryota; kingdom Fungi; phylum Ascomycota; class Dipodascomycetes; order Dipodascales; family Trichomonascaceae; genus Spencermartinsiella; species Spencermartinsiella europaea. Next base: position 59,064 of record JAKTRG010000025.1, read on the forward strand.
TCCGGAATTAAAGGAGCCGGTTGGAGACACTCCGTATGGACCGGATGTTGGCCCGTTGGCTGAGGAAAATCAGGTACATCAAGATAACGCCTCCAACAATGAAGACGGTGGACAGAAATCTGAGCACATTGAAAGTATTTCTCAAAGCTCATATAACCTGCCGGACAGTTCTACGCCTGCCAGCCACCAGTCACAATTGAGCCAGTCCTTTGGGCAGTCACAGCTTCTTCCTGCTACACGGGAATTCTATGATTCAAGTAAATGGGGCGTGGTCCCGTTCAGCGAAAGCTCGTCTAATGAACGTCTTGAACAGATCCAGCAAGAGCCTGTCACGCGGATCAGAGAGGTCGACGAAGAGCCATTGCTCGTGCCATCCCCAGAAGCCCTTTACGTGGGTCCGCTTCTTGTGATTCTGCACTCCATACCGCTGGGAAGGAGAGCTCTTTTGAACGGCGGCACAGACATTGTGACTGATTACGGATTCGAACCTGAGTGGTGGCGGGGTGCTTTTATCGAATTGGAAACAGATAACGACCTTCCCTTCAAGGCGGAGAACTCGTACGAGAGACTGATGGTTGAAACGCAGAGGGTGTGTGCTTATTTGGACGGTGGTTCCCGCCGACCGTTCGCGTCAATACGGAACCTGGCTTGTCTGGCCCCAGTAGAAACGTCGATAGCCTCTTTGCGCGGAGTCTCTTCTGATGATAACCCTGTTGGACGGTACTTGCAGGACCTCAGCACTTTTTGGGGTGCCGACAGTGAGTTCGCTGGTACATTTCGAACCTCGGCAAAGACTCCAGAAAGTGACTCGTATCAAAGTTTTACCAATCTCATCACAGAAGTGACGGTCGCTATTGAGACGTCTCTGTATGGTCTCATCGACGATCTCATATGGCCCACTCCCAACAATATTGAGGCTTACTTGGAAGATGTGGCCGATATTGTTACTATAACTGTAAAACGGGACGACGGAATTTCCGGCACAGGCATCACTGTGCCCTTTGAGTGGTGTCCCGATAGATACACGAAAAAGGTACTCCCTTTGGTACGCACTCTGCAAAATAGAAAGAGAGATATGCTTAAAGAAATAGCTGCATTGCAAACTGAACGTTTTCAATTAGCGAATACCATGGGCAAGGATACATCGAAACTTTTACAGATAACTGTCGATTTTCTTGAAAACGAAATAGAAGTTACTCGTGATGAGGATAGTGAGGAGCAACAGACACAACAAGAAGAAAACCACGAACCCGAAACGGAACATGAGCATAGAGCTATCGAAGATCTTAAAGAGCAAGAAGCACTACATCAAAAACCCAAAAATGAACATGAACAAACTGTAAAAGCTCTTGGAGACATCAAGAACATTCGCCAGAAATTTGAAGAACGAAAAGTGCTCTTGCAGGAACGAGTTGCCAAGCTTCAAGAACGTATCCACTTTGAATCAACGCTACTGAAAGGCCCCCTCGTTCCCGGAATCGAAGCGATTTTCCCAGATATGGAGATACCTACCCTCAGACCGTACACATTATCGGGTATCATCATAAGCCCAACTGAGTACTGCTTCAAATCAACAATTCAGAGCAGAAATTCTTCATCCTCTGTCGAAGACCTGATTGATTTAACAGGTGACAGCGATAGCGAAGAAAAGGAGAAGGAAAGAGCAATACCTAATTGGTGGAGAGTCAACTCATATGCCACCGGACCCATAGCAGAGCCGATTTCCGAAGAGGATGTTGTAGAACTGGCCAAAGCCGGGTCTTCAGAATATAGTTGGCAGGAAGTGGTGCTAGTGTACGCTAACGAATATGCGTGCGATACCAACAAGCACCATGTGGATCTTTCTGAGCCTATGAGAAAATTCATTTCACAGGACAAGAGATCCCTTATCCAGTCGCTTCAAGGCACAGTTGATACTAACGCTAACAATGTGGCGAATGTGGGCCAAGATTCCTCAATTTCAAACAACGAAGACGAAGGCTCAGATATGGACGTCAGTGCGTCTGACTCGCTTCGCTCTAGCACCAACGACACTGAGTTGAACTCTAACCGCATGTCTCAATACATGGATGAATCGTAGTGTCACCCCATGAAGGATAGTTTTCTCTCGGAAAAGGTGCCATCTCACAGTTAAAGATTAGTGATTTATTATTATTATTATTATTATTATTATTATAATATATATTAGTTATTATTAGATAGCTGGTTTTAAAAATGCATGCTCCAATAACTCACCTGAAGTGGGCCGCTCTTTGTGGTCCAAGGCAAATGTCTTTTTAAGCAGGTCTTTGGCATCTTCGCTACAGTCAGCAGGGATATTTGGTGTCCCGGAATTGCCAATTCTAAATACAGCCTGCATCTGGGTGAATTCGGGGAAAGGATGCACCCCAGAATACATCTCTATTATTAGACAGCCAACCGACCAAATATCGCCCTTGAAGGTGTAGAGACTATGCTTCACAACTTCAGGTGCCATCCAATAGACTGATCCCTTGAGCGACTCCCGTTTGCTGGTCAGAAGCTCTGCTTCAATCTTCTTCGAGATTCCAAAGTCAGTTATCCTGATGCACCCCTTGTTATCCACCAGAACGTTAGCTCCCTTGATATCACGATGCACAATGTTCTTATCGTGTAGGTATTTTAGACCATTTAGGATTTGCCGCACAAAGTTTCTGATCAAAGACTCTTCAAATACACCATAATTTGCCAGAAGCATTGCCACGGACCCACCAGGCACGTATTCCAAAAAGATATTGAGTAGGTCACCTTCGGACTTGGCCCCCAGGTATTGAACGATGTTTTCATGATGCAGTTCTCGTAACAGCATCATTTCCTGCAGCCATGCATCGACCACTCGCTTTTTACGCTCATTGGATTTATAGTCCGCCGTCAGCTCGACCTGCTTCACCGCCATTAGTTCTCCAGTGAATGCGTTCATTCCTAGCGACACGGTAGCATAGCTGCCCGACCCAATAAGCCTGCCTTTAATCCACCTGGTAGGACAACTCTCTTCTTGTTTGAGAACCTGCCAAAATTCAGAATCCTCAAAGTCACCTTCTTGTGCCGCTTCATATTCTTCCTCTTCTTCTTTAGCTTCGACATTATTCGAGTGAGCTATGCTAACGGAGCTGAGTCGGTTTGCCATCTTGGTGATAACATCTGGCTCAAGAGCAACTGATTTTCTTTGCCGCTGAATTATAGATTTACGCAATGACAGCCGGGCCGAAAGATTTCCCCTATGCAGTGCAGATGGGTTTAGCGTGTCATCTAGTTCCTCTGATTCACTGTTTTTCACATCTGAATGGTCTTTACTTGGTTTGTCCCCCTTATTCTCATTTTCATTTGCAATTTCGCTTGCGTTTTCACCTCCAACTCCGTCATCTTCCTGATCTATTATTTCTTCAAATTCATCTTCGTCATCATCTTCCACTTCTTCTTCGCCTTTTCCATTTTCAGGATTCGGTAGTGACTTGGCACTAATAACCGTATTCCCACCCTCTACTAATTCGTCATCCAAAACAGGAACAGGAGGTACGGGAGGCACTTCCTCTTCGTCTTCCGGGATCCCCCAAACTGAAGACGAAACAGACATTCTTTGCGATGCTCGTGACATTCTTGATATTCGCCTAGAGAACCGAATGGAGTTCCTCAACGTCTCTTCGAGATCCCCAGTCTCGGCAGACGGGAAATAATGGGCCAGATTGGAAGAAATCAGTTCACTTGGAGGCCGCTGTCCAGAGAGCCTTCCCAGCCTTCTTGTTTTGAGCCGGTCCGGGAATACGGTTCCAGTTTCGTCTTCGTCCTCCTCGTCATCTTCACGAATATTTGGCCGCCTTGTACTACTATCGCCAAGGCTATCTCTGTCTTTCGCTGAGGGTTCGGCTATAAGTGAGTCTCGAAGAATTTGCTGGGATTTAGACAGCTGCTTCAGCGCAGGCGAAGTGCCGCTGGGGCAGATCATTAATCGTTTGCGTTCCAATCGACTGGTGTTCTGGCTGATTTGTAGCAACTCATCGTCAGAAACCTGCCTCGTGGTTGTGCCCAATTCGTTGTCTGCCACGTGAACGGTCCAGTTGTCCGCAGAAAGGTCGTCATATGCGTTTTTCTTCAGAGCTTTGATCTTGATCTGTTTCGACGTAACACAATCACTTATGTTGACATTTCTGCTTTGTCCCTGGGTGTAGATGAATTTGACCGTATTCTGCTTCACTACATCCATGCTTAGCAGGCCATTGGAGCCACTGGAGCTCCTATCCGCGCTTCCACTGCTTGTGACAACCTGAAATGACGGAGTGGTCACGGCAGTAACGGGTGCTGATGCAGAATTCTGGGGAGGAAACTTAGATTGCCATCCAGAGCCAGCCCGCGGACGAACAGTCGTGGCTGTAGCTGGACGACTACCAAAGTATCCATCGACGGGAGAATTGTTTCTACTAGTAGAGCTGAGAGCAAACGGAGAAACACTCTCCTGATCAAGCTCGCGCAAAGTGTTTTTAGCAATATCAGAGAACAATCCGCTGCTCCCGCTACCTCCACCAATACCTAGACCGTGAACTGCTAGGGGCTCGTTTCCCTCAATAGCATTTGCCTTCGCACGCAAAGCCCTTATGCTTTGATGAATCCTAATACGATCCCCTACTTTGCGGATCCCTAGTTGTTTGAGCGCCACCAGATCGCATTCCAGCAACACATCGCCTGTTATATGGTTTTCTTGAAAACAACGCGCGTAAGTGCCGCAATTAATGCTGTCAAGCCATTCTCTGATTTGGTATTCGTCCCACGATCTGACCTGAGACGATGACGAGGCCAAAGGTGCCATTTCCGAGTAATCAGATTGCAAGCTATCCAGGGGCAGTGTTTCCTCGCCGAACGCAAGTGTGCTTGACTCGGGAATCAATGGTGGTGAACTTCCTCCAAATGGGAAAGACGTTCGAAAAGGTGAAACAGGAGGCGGGGGCGGTAGATAGCCCGACATTTTTTAATTACATGAAACACTTGCTTGATAACACGGTAGCAAATATGCAGCCCACAACGAAGATCCACGTTAAGCTAACGTTAGGGCTCCACTGAACACCAAACTTCACACACGCGTGCAAACCGACCCCACTCAAAGATGAACAGACCGAAAGAAATAATAAGTTACTCAGAATGAAGGACTTAAGGACAACTGTTATTCTATAACGTGCTCTGTAGTCTCCTACTGATCCAATCGTTAAAATGATGAATAGCTGATATGTACCTGCGCACACGCAATAACTCACAGTATGCTTGCAGACTATCAGCCCTTAACTAAATGGAATATATGTATAGTTCAAGTTTCAGGTCCGCATCAAAAAGACAATTAGGGGGGATCATCTTTTCGTTCCCGTATGAGGCAATTTTGGGAAGTTATCCTATCGCAAGAATTGGCTTTGAAATTGTGGAGATTGGGAAATTGGCCCTCGAGTCTTTAGATAGTTTCAGGCATTGCTCGGAGCATACTTAACTTGCATGCAGAAAGTCATAACATCCTTAGCTCGTCATGGCAAGAGGATTTGCCGTCCACGTGCTGATTGTGTCTACGACATGCAGTGAACAGAGCAGCTTGGATGCAACTGGCCCAGCTTTAAAAGACATGTTAGCAGCTACCGATGGATTGTATGAGGTGCACAGCACATCAATCGTTCCTGATAATGAACGTAAGATAAAAAACGAGGTTTTGAATATCACTACCCAGGGACGGTCAGGACTTATATTGCTAGCCGGTGGCACGGGTTTCTCCCAAGACGATGTGACACCCGAAGCAGTGCGTGGTTTGCTTGACAAAGAAGCCCCAGGGATAGTTCAGGCTATGTTGACTGAATCGCTGAAAATAACGCCAATGGCAGCATTATCACGTCCAGTGGCGGGTTCTATTGGGAACTATCTGGTTCTGACTCTTCCTGGCTCTCCTAAGGGTGCTGTTGAGAACCTGAACGCGGTTCTCAGTGTCTTATCCCATGCTCTAAGACTTTTGGTTGGGGATTCTCGTGAAATTCATGATGGAAACTATGATGAAAAGGGTTTTGGCCAACAGCACCTATCTTCTGAAAGTCAACACCAACTCCATCACCATGACCATCATCACGGTCACGTTCATGGACAAAAAAGGCACAGCCACCATGATCATGGCCACCATGGTCACCAAGGTCCTACGTTCCATGAACTTGTATCCAATTCCCTCGATGCCCCGGTTTCCAGGCGAGCTAGGGTATCTCCATATCCGATGGTTTCAGTTTCTGAGGCGATTGAAACTATTTTGAAGAACACGCCCACCAAGAGCTCTCGCATAGATGCCCATCTGGCTCAAGTTATCCCTGGGAGTATCGTTGCTGAAGACATAAGATCACTCTGTCATGTACCTTCATTTCGCGCCAGTATAGTAGATGGTTATGCTGTTTTCCACGATGCATGCCCCGGAACGTTTACAGTGCAAAAAGTTATCCACACAGCCGGTCCTATCGACACAACTATTTCGGCAGGCACAGTGGTACGCGTGACTACTGGTGCTCCAGTTCCCACAAACTGCACAGCCGTAATACCTGTCGAGGAAACCGTATTGAGGTCCGAGGATGACCGTGGCGAGGAACTTCTTATTGAGATTTTATCTCAGGGAGTAAAAGCAAATGATAATATTCGGGCCATTGGGAGCGATACTAGAAAGGGAGATATTATACTACGCAAAGGATCTGAAATTGGAAAATCTGGAGGTGAGATTGGACTGTGCGCCAGTATTGGTATGTCTAGAATCCCAATCTATGAGAATCCGACTATAGCGGTGATATCTACAGGTGACGAGGTAAAAGATCTGTTGGACAGCTTGGCAAGTAGTAGTGCCATATATGACTCCAACCGCCCAGCTTTGCTTCACGCTCTTAGGTCCTATGGGTTTAATGCCCGAGATGAACACATTGTTCGTGACGACCCCAGCCTGGTCGAAGAGCATATCAGGTCTGTCTTGACTAACGACGAGATTTCTGCTGATGTTTTAATAACAACGGGGGGTGTCTCTATGGGAGAGACAGACTATCTGAAGTCAGTGATCGAGCGGAAACTTAATGGTACCATTCATTTCGGAAGAGTGGCAATGAAGCCTGGCAAACCTACGACATTTGCTACAATTCACAAAGATGACAACACCACCAAGTTGATATTTTGCCTCCCTGGAAACCCTGCATCGGCATTGGTAACGTTTCACCTTTTTGTGCTGCCCGCTCTTCGAAAGATGGGGAACCGCCCTCATACTGGGCAAGGCTTTTCTCTGCCGCAGATTCCAGTAGAGTTGGCTGAGGATGTGTACCTCGACAATGTACGGCCTGAATACCAGCGAGCAATTGTGGGTTTCGAAAACAGCAAATTACGTGCCCGAACGACCGGCTTTCAGCGTAGTAGTCGTGTTGCAAGTCTGGTTGCTGCCAATGCGCTACTGGTACTACCCTGTGCAAAAGATGCTGGAACCTCACGCTACACATCGGGCACAGAGGTCGCTGCTATCATGATTGACAGCCTGTAAACATGACTAGGGGGCGACGACCACGTGCGTTGTATTAAATTATTTTGTATTATATATTAATATCATATGCATGTCTATATATCTTTTGAAGTACAGATTAAACTGTCTCTGATCGAAAAAAAGAATTGATATTATTTCGTTTGGCTTTCGACATGAAGTTCATTGTGGCTGTTATGGCTTTCATCATCTTCATCATGTGATTCGTCGTTGATATCATCGTCATCATCTTCATCATCTTCATCATCTCCAGATCGAAGCGTATTGAGGCTCTTTCGTGTCTGAATAACAGTTCTCATGATAGGACCCAAGAATGCATACGACCTTATTGAGCTGGCAGGAGGGCTGGACACGGAAAGACGGGGCGTTTCGGCATTGTGACAACCATGGCATTCTCCTAGGAGAGGACTCGCTTCATGAGAATGCACACCTTGGGTAACGTTAGTGGCTATGACATGGTCATCATTGGTAAAGGCAGTGGCAGGGGAAATTACCGTGCTTGAAAGTGCCCGGCCTAATATCGGACGCGAGGAAGACAGTAGGAGATTTGATTGCTCGTGCTCAACTCTGCTGGCTCTGTTGTCTGCCCCATCTGATCTGTCTTGGTGTGGGCTTCCCTGGTGGTTATGATGGTGGTGGTTGTAGTGGTGATTCTTTTTTGGGGCCCGATGATGAGTAAACTTTTGGGCAGATGCAATTAGAAATACTCCAATAAAGGTAAATACACATCCCACCATAAAGGAAAAAATGTGGAGTTGGTCCTTTTCCTGGAATTCGCGAAATGCAATGGCAGACCCCACAACTACCGAGATCGTGAAAAACACAAAATGCAAGGGAATAACCAGAGTGGCATCAAAATGCTTGAGAGATCGGTTCAGAAAAGCCACTTGGAGAGCTGCCGTAACGGATAGCACAAGAATAAGAATATATGTGAGCGGGAGGCCAAATGCCTTGACGAATTCCAAGCTCAGAATTCGACTAAGTCCTTTCGTGGAAAGAGCAGTGTACGCTCCAAAAACTGCAACCAACAAGATATTGGAGAACAGAAATGTCACATCTTGCGGATTCAGACGCCCAAATATGTTGACATACAGCAGGACTGCAGCCAGACCGCAGGTGGCCAAAGCGTACACTTTGAACGACGTCTGACCAACTGCCCAGTATATTAGATCTTCCGGACTCAGATTATCGTCCCGTCCCGATGTCTGGGACGAAAGCAAAATAAACAAAATGCCCACTACTGCTGCTGCCACTCCGACCACATTCTGCCTTTGCAATTTTTCGTGAAAGAAAATGGGAGCCACCACGCAGTTTGATACCAAGGCAATTACACCAAGCGGAGAAACAATAGACGCAGGGGCAAAACCATAAGCTAGGAAATTGCCCGTCTCCCCTACCGTCATTAGAAGAATTCCTAACCACCACACTCCATTTTTCAGATATTCATAACTGAATTGATCGTGTTGGTGTTGATGTTGGTGGAGATGGCCCTGGAACTCTTCATCGCGCAGCAGTCCCCGAGTCTCCTCTGATTTTTTAATCTTCAGATGCGCATACCGTTGAACATTCAAAGCAATGTTTATGAGAATATTGCCACTGATGGCAATGATGATTCCAAAAAGTTCGTAATTGAACCCGGAATCCTCGGTAACAACTCCCTGCCTAGGACTAGCAATTAGGTCTTCAAGATACATGATATGGGATTTAGGTTTGGTCTTTCACAAAGAATAAAAGACATGCACACAAGCTTCAACGAGACCACTCTATTCCAGACATTTCATGATCATAGACACATTGGTCAGTTCTAGAAAAGAATGCAGTTGAAGAAGGTCTCTTGAATATAGTAAGATGGAGCTAAAGGGAGGATTTATAAATATATGTAACAGGAGTTTCGTAGCGGAAGAACGCCATTTATTTTCCACGTGCGTGGGGAAGTCATAATACGGGGGAATAGAAGAAGACGGGTCACAGAGTTTCAGACGAAATTAACTTAGAACATATCAGCCCTTTACAATGAAAAAGACTAGATAGCAGGAAAGCAGTTGATACAACTTTAAAAAAGATACAGCACATCTACGATCACTCAAGTAAAAAGTAACAAATTGAATATTAAAAAAATATCAACTCCTCCACAGGGGCTCGAACCCTGGACATTTCGGTAGACTCTGGTCTTAAAAGCCGAACGCTCTACCAACTGAGCTATAGAGGAAATATACGTGTTGAGAAATTACTGTTTTATCCATAGAGAGAAATATTTTGTGCGGCGCGCCGCCTGATCAGAGGCTTCAATAATGCTGTTTAGCTGCGAGTTAGATTCTGAAATGTCACAAGCGCATGGATAATTAGTTGCCTGCGGCCGACCCGCCGTTCCACTAATGTCACAAATTGGACCGTGATCGATAATCATCAAGTATGAGTCGAGGCTCAGTACATCATAGACGCATACTCTCCAGTTAGAGTAAGTCAGTATGGGGTCTCTCCCCATATAAAGTTGAGCGGTCACGCAAGTTATCCTAAATAGCCTCAAGGTTTTCGCTATGCTCATGGTCAGGGCAATGGGAAATCCGACAACGTCGCCATACTTGAAACTACAACATGTAGAAAGAGCCTGCAGCGGGCCAATATGTCAATGCGTTCTTCTCGAGGTGAAGTATGGGACCGCGGTTTACTATTGTATTTCTATATGTAATCCATAAGACTTTAAATTTGAGTTCTATCTATAATAACTCGTGGTTCCATACCGCACCTTTAGAAGGACTAATTCACATATTAGTCCACTGCGGGCTCTTTCTGCGTGCTGTCATTGCCGACTTTCCCATGGCTGCGGCCACGAGCACAGGAACAGCCTTACGGCAATTTTGGATAAGTTGCCCTAGCTCTACTAAGGGAAAGCCCCATACTGGCTTACTCTACCTTGAGAGTATGCATTGGTAACAAGGGCTCTTATAGCAGACGCATACTAAAATTTCAAAGAGAGTAAAGAAGACGAGTGCGGTTTGGCAGCTGTTCGTCGTGTACTATGTACATTTCAAACTTCCGTTCAGTCCGAACCCAAGGCTTGTGCTCGTCTCTCCTCATCGGGCGTTTCAAATACGAGTTGCGATGTATCTCAGGATGTGGGTCTATGGATTGCTAGGCAGTTCACAAGTTTTTACAGATTACGCATCTTGGTATCTTGGTTATTACGGCTCGATCGTTTCGAAGCCTCACAACCGGGACGTGGATCCGGAATGCGTTATTCACTGATGATTGAAGTTACGTAACAGTATTCTATATTCTTATATAGTAACACACAAATGCTTAGGTCGAAGTCACTATTCATCACTATTGTGTAGAGTGGGAACACGATTGCATCATTTATACACTATATTAATGGCACTGAACACTTTGCAATGATGTGTTTGAGCAAGTCAAAATATCGATTTTATGCTTACCCGTACCTGATCACCAGTCCGGGTAGCCCTTCAATGCTTAAAGGATTAATTGAGTAATTAATCTAACGGTAGCAGATGACGGGGGTGCGATTACCGGTAATGTACGGCGGCCGCGGCGAGGGTACGGCTTAAAGATGTTTGAGGCATTGATCTGCGTGAAAATCCTACTGTAAGAGGCATGATAAACTGTCGATTTCGTGTGAGCCCATGGAATCGGTCCAGATAGCAGAAAACGAAGTGTGACACTGTCGAAATATCACTATAAAAAGCGGTTTGATTTCCACCATTGATATGGCACATAGTTCATAAAACAGTTTGAACTTGGATGCGGGCGAGTAGTTGCCACTCCATATTGCAGTCTAAGTCGTGTCTCCTGCCTGTGAATAACCGTAACCGATACTGGTCGCCGATAGCGCTTGTATATTTGTGGACCCTCGGGGCCTAAAATTACTATAGCAGATAAGGTCGATCCGATACGACCTTGGTTTAGTACTTGAAAAGCAGGTTGTGGTTTGCTGGTTTTTTCGTGAGAGCCAGTTTCGCTACTCTTTTTTTCCTTCGTACAGCGGTTGATACAACGCAGGCCGTCGTTTGTTGGTTTGTCGTGCGGTAGTAGCTCCTCAGCATTGGTTTAAACTACGAAGACCAAGTTTGCTTCTCAAAAGTCTGCCAAGACTGAACGTCGATTTAGTTCTGAAAACCAAAGAATAGTAACTATTCTGCTACCTCAGAGATAGTAACTTGACTCTCTTTCTCTTCTAAAGCATCAGCAGTTATCTGCTCTCTTTTCCCAGTTCTTTTACTTGCCTATTTTGCATGTCATGCGTTCGGCAAGCTTGTTTCAAGAAATCAAGTTGCTGGAACCTGCCCTGTTCCTGCGCAAGGACTCACCCCTGAGCACTGACCCGAGACCTGAGCACTCTGTTCTGAGAGGCTCGCTCGTAGTTCATGTTCACAAGCCTACCAATATCAAGACCATAACTCTGTATCTGCGAGGACGATGCCAGATCTTTTGGCCTGAGAAGGAAGGTTCTGAGAACCGCTTGATCCACTCTCAGAGCCAGGTTCTCTTTGGGAAGGGATCTCTGAATGTCACTGTTGCTCCTAATTCGTTTGTCTCCAACTCGGACATGACAAGAATAGGCACGCACTACATTGTTCTGCCCAGCGAGTCAAGCAGCCGAGATCTGGTGACACAAGCAGTGAATGTTGGGCAACTCGTTTCGCGCGATACTGCACAATCATCCTCATCATCAACTACAGGCATGGTTGTGCCAGTAGGAGTATACGAGTTCCCCTTTGAACTGGTGGTGCCCATGGCCATCCCCGAGTCAATCGAGTGCATATACGGCCGGATCCGTTATCATCTGTCTGCAAAGATCGAAAGGTCCTCGGTGCTACATGCCAATCACGTTGTGACGAAACAGATCCAAGTTTTGCGTCTTGCGCCAGACGAGCATCTCAACCACCGCACTATCACTCTGAGAAGCACCAATTCAAGACACCTAGAGTGCTGTGCCCAGATCCAGGGCCGGAGTTTTGCCCTGGGCACCAAGATCCCCATGACAGTGAAAATCACGCCCCATTGCATGCTCAAAGTCGAGTTTTCCCAGATCACCATTCTCCAGCAAGTCTCATATCAGTTGCGAAGCTCTTCTCATAGAAAATCAGAGCCTCTAGCCCAATTTGGCTTCAAAGATTCTGGAGCTCTTTCTCCCAAGTACAATAGCAAGGGAAAGATGCTAGTTAGTGACACTGAGATAGCCTTTTCGGTTCTTGTTCCCGACAACAGCGTTAATCTTGGCGAGATCATTGTTCCTTCGTGCAGTTGTGGGCCTATTCGAGTCAAACACTGGCTCAAAATAGTACTAGAGTTCTCTACGACGGGTCAGGAGAAGTTTGATGTTATCTTTGAAGTTCCTATCCAGCTACTAGCGGCCGACTGTACGAGGTCAAACATGATTTTACCAGGATACGATGCTGTGCAACCCCCTGATTACACTGCTTCTGCTCGCGAGCTTAGCGGAGCTTTGGGCATTCCTCCGAGGTATGAAGGGCCCTTATTGAAGGCATGATTGCAGCAAGGAGATAGAGTGCTTCTTCTTTTTACGAATTTACGTTAGATGATTATGAATAACTATAAAGATATATATATAAATTAAAAAAAAGGTTTAGATATTAATGATTCATCTTGAGCGAGTATAACTTTGTCCGATTAGTGTGTGACGCAGACCCAACCGGAGGCGTCTCCCCAATTGTAGACGTGAAAAAAAATGCTGAGTTATTACGTAGATTTACGTCTAAGTGTGCTCTGGTTTTTGATACGTAGGCTGAACGTATTTCTGAGGCACCCAGCTGCCTGAATTCCAGGGTTTAACGCCAGATAAAAACATCTCATCAATGTGCTCAAGAGAAAGCCCCTTGGTCTCGTGAACAAAGAGAAAGGTAAAGCCTACAGCAAACAGTAGACAGCCGCTAAAGACATAGCCATAGTCGAAGCCAATGGCACCAGTGATGAACGGGGTAAAAAATGACAGTAAAAAATTTGCCAGCCAGTTTGCTCCAATTGCAATAGACATCCCCTTCGATTTAACTCGAAGAGGATACAGCTCAGAAGCGAGAACGTACGCGCAAGGTGCCCATGTAACGGCAAAGGAGAATATAAATAGGCAGGTTACGGCAATCATACCCTTGCCTACTGAAACATTGGATGGCATGTCCTTCCCATCTGGGTACAGGCTCTTGACACCAAGACTGGCATAGATGATAAAGAACACAAACATCGCCGCGGCTCCATATATAAGGCATTTCCGGCGCCCAAACCTCTCTACCACGTAAAATGCAACAAAAGTGGATACGAAGTTGACGGCGCCAAAAATCATCGACGTTGCAAACGAGTTGTTCATTCCGATAGCCTTGAAAATAGAAGTTCCGTAATAGAAAAAGTAGTTTGCACCGCACAACTGTTGTAGAATCAACACGACCACGCCGACAAACAGGCGGTATCCAACTCGAGGTCTGCCCGTGAAAACCTCTATCCAGGTTGCCTTGCCCATTTCCTTTTCGATTGTAACAGAGGCGACAATGTCGTCCAGAATCACTTTGACCATGGGGTCTCCTTCCTTGGCCTTGTTCACAAAACAAAGGTTCTTCTTGGCCTGTTTGATGTTTCCCTTCGAGACCAAATACCTCGGCGATTCAGGCATGGCACCCATCCCAATAATCAGAATCAAGGCCCATGCAAAGCAAAGTCCCATTGGGATTCTGTAGGCTCCAGTATCTGCTCTATCGTGGGTTTTATAGCAGACGCAGTATCCTATAAATATGCCCAGCGTGATAAACAGCTGGAAAGACGACACCAAGGTGCCTCGAATTTCCTGTGGGGCCGTCTCGCTCTGGAACATGGGAACCAGAACCGCAAGAGCCCCTATTCCCATTCCTCCGACAAGACGACCGATAAATACCTGGTACCAAGCGTTAACAGCTGAGATCTGGATCAGCACTCCAACGATGTAGATAGCAGAAGCAGACATAATTCCAACTTTCCGACCATAAATATCCCCGGTTCGAGATAAAAATAGTCCTCCGATGCAGCCACCAATAGAAAAAATCCCGACCAGTAACCCAGATCTGACTTTCGACAGGTAGTAGTTTCCCAGTTGGTCAACCTGGCCAAAATGTATTAGAAACTCTGGCATGTTTATGAAGCCTGATATAGTGCCAGTGTCATAACCGTAAACGAAGCCACCCATGGCCGCAAAGCAGCACAGAACGGATACCAAAATATATTTATGAGCCGGGGGGTGACTGGTGGGTTCAGATGACTGTGCCATTCCTGTCAACTGAGATTTGGACCCAGAAGGCTGGGACATCAAGTCTGAGCTCTCCGGGCTTGACTTAATGCTTGAACCATCAGTTAACATAGAAAGGGATTGATTCATGTCCACGGCTCGAAACAGTAGGTCTTAATGTAAACGAAAGATAAAGAAAAAACCTACAGTTCAAGAAAAACTGTCGTGTTCTTATATATTTGTTTGAAAAAGAAAACCGAGGGGATGGATTTCTTCCTCGAACCAGGTACCATGCATACGATACCGAAATTGGCATTTCTACCGATAAAGTTGATAGAGGCAAATACTATCGGCCCGGCAGGTAACAAACGAAAACCAATTAATAAATAAAAATACCCCGTTACTTTAGTGGGTTGAATCCTTCTCTACTTTATTTTAGTCCTGCCAATAGAGATCAAACGTGTGAGGATCGCCAATCAGTTCAAGTTCAAAAAAATGGCTCGCCATCGTGGCCAGCCAGCTCAGCCCCCGATTTCAAAGAGACGAAAGAGGGTACTCCACGAGACAGAAATCCAGACCCAAGAGAAAATCAAAATTGCTCACAAAAAGTTAAAAAAGCTGTCATCTAACACAGGTGACACGACGGAATTATGGTTAAGATCCCAGGGAAACGACCTTCTTTAGAATGGTGGTATGACACCTGAGGCACAGAAAAGGGGAACCAGCCTATTCTGCCTGATGAAAATGTAGGCCCTCCTTTCATGAGAAAGGTCACACGAGAGGTTGCACGATCCGCTGCGGTGTATCGCATGGTTTATGAGCTTACAATTCTCATATCGTGTTTAATGCATTGGGGTTCCATGCATGAAAGTGATCAGCCGAATATCATAAAATGAGAATGAAAATCAGTTAAACAGAGATCTTTGATATTTTGACACCGCACACACAACAGAGCAAATTCTAATTTCAAATAACTTCAATTGACATTCTACGTCTCCGCAGTAGTCTATTAAAATCCAAATTTTGTTTAGAATTAAGCCAAGCATGTCGAGATTTTCTTTTAGACTTAGGCTACCCGGCCTGTCCAAATTTACCGGATTAATTGTGCATATGCCAACGGGTCGTCAGGAAGCAGGAACCGAAATATTTCTTGATGATTGACGATGATCGATCACATTGTCTTTCCAACGTCCGATGAACTACTGGAAATGAGACGTGTGATACCCATGTTAAAAAAGTGGTCGCAGCAGCAAAGCGACTTGTGTACTCCCACCTTCTCTTTGTATCACCTGGCTTGCCAATAGTCCTCTGTAGTTTTGTATTTTCACGACATCGACCGAGTTCAGGACTGTTCTTTTTCTTTATGCTGAATACTTGCATTCCCAAGACTGTACTGAGCAGCCAAGGCGGGCATCGTTGGATGTCATAGGAATAACGGAGATTGAAACTCATGACTCTGCCTTACAGAATTTTTCCTGTCAGCTCTTTAAACCGTGCTAGAGCAGCCTCGGTTTCCAAAACAGACGTGATCAACCCGCGGCTGACACTCTTCATCCAGTAATCGTGGAATCTAATCAGTAACTGGCTGTGCAATTCATATACGCTTGTGACAGTGCACTGCATCGTGTCCAGAGCAAACCCTTTTACTGATTTCTCTATCATCACATCGCTGCTCTCGTACTTGGGAGTGTGCAGGGTTTGGAGGAATTTTGGCTTGCACAGATAGTTGCAGTCCAGCAGATGCAACACATACTGCGAAATATGTATAGACACCAGTGCACACGAGTACCAGGGCTTGTGGAGGTCTTCTGAGGAAGTCTGCGATGAACCTGATTGGCGGATGATTTTTGTGGCCTGCTCAGGGTGGTGCGTACAGAAATGATGGAAGCAGAGCAGTCCAAACTGGCCGGTGCCTCGAAAATCCCTATATGGGTTACTCCCTTGAAAGCCAAGCTTGACCCAGTGAACATGAGTAGTGAGGGATTTGCTATCCGAGGAAGCTGCAGCCAATTGCTGTTTTTCCTCGTCATCATCTTTGTGCCCTACCACGTCTGATTCCACACAGCTGTATGCCTCGTGCAAAAGACGGTCATTCTTCATACTCTTTGTGGCTTCCTGATGAGCCTGCTCCTCTAGGGTAACCTCAGCCTTGCGTATTCCTACCAATGCGCTGACAGCGTGCCCAACCAAACGGTAGCATGAACTGTTTCGCTCGGGATCAATGCTTTTAATCGAAGCCACTGATCGCAGAAGTTCGACAGAGTCTCCGTGCTCTAGAATGTCGTTAATAGGAACACGCAACCTACGAGATATAAGCAATTGGCCCAAAACCCCTTCTACGCGCTTATCATATGGGATCGTAGACGAGGCATATATGCGAGCTATTTGAGACGCGCCTGATATCTTGTGGGCTGCCCATTTTATAATGTAGTACAGAATTTGTAGGATATATAGTTTAATCCGCAGAAACGGAGTAGAAGAAATTGTGTCTGAAATCGAACAGTCTACAATAGCCCAACACAGGTAGTCAATGCCGGATGAAACTGTCTGAATAATGTAGGAAAACGGAGACATGCTATGTAGTAGACGTTATATTATACGAAATTGGGAAGAAGCATCTTCCGACTTTTGGTGTCGTTTTATGCAGTCAGCCAGCCCCACAAATGTGAGGCGAAACGGCTTTTTGGAATACATGAGTACACGGGAGTTAAGACATCGTAATCAATATGTACAGATGCTGACCAACGGGTTTGTGAGCTGACATGAACAATGGAAGATTTGACGCTGGCGCTCGGCCGGACCACTCCGTGGAACTTGGTTCTGCTTCGCAGAAAACATCGACAAGACCCGGCGGCACTTCGGGATGTGTCTCAAAGGATCTTGTTGACCCTCCTTTCGACTGACTCAAAAACTTTAATGAAATATATGCAAGTTTTGAAAGGCATCATACATTTTTTTTTGAAAAAAAAAGAGTCAGTTTATGATATTGACTCGACTTGGATATAAACTTGGAAATAATTTACTTTTCAAGAAGCCCTTTTTCCCACTCAAAAGGATTTCAGCTCGTGCTTGCTACCAAACAGTAATTAATAAAGACCCCCAATTTGCAGAAAGAATCCCTCAAACGCCAATTACTATGGCAGAATTACAATCTCTGACCCAAAAGCTGTCTCAGCTCGAGATTGAACCTGAATCAATCACGGTATACCCTGGAAGTAATCCAGTACAAAATCCAGTAGATCTGTTTCGATCTTACATCACTGAAGAGCTGTCCAAGCTGTCGGGAGTCTCGAAGGACCTGATTTTCCCGGCCCTCGAATGGACTGCCACTACCGATCGAGGTGACTTGGTGATCCCGATCCCAAGACTGCGAGTCAAAGGAACTCCTCCTGCTCAACTTGCTGCTGAGTGGGCTCAAAAGTTCCCCCGGGGTAAACTGCTTAAAGACGTCATCGCCAAGGGCCCGTTCTTGCAGTTCTTCTTCTCTCCGGCGTTGCTCTACAGTTTGGTGCTCAAAGACATCTTGGCTAAGAAAGCCGACTACGGCAACTCATCCATTGGAGCAGGCAAGAAGGTAGTCATCGAGTTCAGCTCGCCCAACATTGCCAAGCCATTTCACGCTGGTCACTTGCGAAGTACCATTATTGGAGGCTTCCTGTCGAATCTCCACGAAAAGCTCGGATACGAAGTCGTGCGACTCAACTACCTGGGTGATTGGGGCAAACAGTTCGGTGTGCTCGCTGTCGGGTACAACAAGTATGGAAACGCCGAGTCACTCGAAAAGGATCCTATTAACCATTTGTTCGAAGTGTACGTAAAGACCAATACAGACATGTCGAATGAAAAGGGACCCGACGAGAAAAATCCCAATGTGTCGGTCACTGACGATGCGGCCCGAGAATATTTCAAGAAGATGGAAGACGGCGATAAAGAAGCCTTGGCTCTGTGGGAGAAATTCCGAAACCTCAGTATCGAAAAGTACAAGCAGACCTACAAGCGGTTGAACATCGAGTACGACCGATACTCGGGCGAGTCGCAAGTCCCAGCTGAGTTGATGAAAAAGTCGATGGAGGTTTTGAAGGAAAAGGGAATCGTAAGCGAAGATCAGGGTGCCCAGCTTGTGGACCTGACACCGTATAGCAAGAAACTCGGCAAGGCTATTGTGCAAAAGAAGGACGGAACCACTCTGTACCTCACTCGAGACATCAGCGAGGCCATCACTCGATACGAGAAGTACAAGTTTGACAAGATGATATACGTTATTGCAGTCCAGCAGGACCTCCACGTTGCCCAGTTCTTTAAGATCCTGGAGCTCATGGGTGTCGAGTTTGCTGACAAGCTTCAGCACGTTAATTTTGGTATGGTTCAGGGTATGAGCACCCGAAAGGGCACTGTGGTGTTCTTGGACAACATTTTGGAGGAAACCAAGGACAAGATGCACAGTGTCATGAAGCGAAACGAGGACAAGTATGCCCAGATTGAAAACCCTGAAGAGATTGCTGATCTAGTAGGAATATCTGCCATCATGATCCAGGACATGCAGTCCAAGCGAATCAACAACTACGCGTTCGACTGGTCGCGAATGCTGTCGTTTGAGGGTGACACTGGTCCTTACTTGCAGTACGCACACTCGCGACTTCGATCCATGGAGCGAAATGCTGCTTCTATCGTCAGTCTTGATGAGCTGGCTGATGCTGATTTTAGTCTTCTCAAAGAACCCATTGCTGAGGAGTTGGTGCGAACCTTGGCTCAGTTCTCAGATGTTCTGCTAACTTGCGGAAAGAATAACGAGCCTTCGACGCTGGTCACCTATTTATTCAAGCTCACTCACATTGTTTCTTCGTGCTACGATGTTTTGTGGGTTGCTGGACAGGAGAAGCCCTTGGCCACTGCCCGACTGGCTCTGTATTCGAGTGCTCGACAGGTTCTTAATAACGGTATGAGAATTCTGAATCTCAGTCCCGTTGACCGAATGTAATTAGTATTTTTTTCAGTAATTTTTATTCTTAGAGAATATATATTTTAGTGTCATTAAACGTCGCGAAAGTAAAGGGAGGGCATCTTCTTCATTAAATGAAAGGGGAAGTAAGAGCACCACGTCCAAAGAAATCGGTTATAACTTTAAACTTATTGTCACCCTCTTTCAGACTTGCGAAAAACAAATCGTTTCTGTCAGCCAGTTCATCCTGGGCCATGCGAATTGCCTTGATCTCTTGCAACTCATCGAGACATTTGGGACACTGCGCATCAAACCCATCTGAACCGGCATCTACTCCAAAGTTACTGAGACACCGTTGGTGGTAGGAATGCTTGCAAGCAAAATGAACAACGGGTAGATCCAGCGCCTGGCCACACGAGGAGCAGTCTGCGTATTGGACGACTCGTGGCTCACCAAGAAGCTTGTCAATTTCATGCTTCTTGGCCTGGGTTTCTTTCCGATAGGACTCGGCGAGTACGTTGTTCCGCTCGATTTCTGCCTTTTCGGTGGCTACTAAATTGATCAGAAAGTCGCGGACATGCCCAATCTTGGTGACTGAGTTCGACGACAGTACCTCGATTATCTGTAAAGGAGCCATTAGCTTGTGTTCAGTGATCTTATCCAGCACGGCCTTGAATTCGTCCCCTGCCTGGTTGAAAACATCCTCCGAAGAGATGAAAAATGAAAGTGCCAGTGAATACAGATCTTTTTCTTGTTCTGCATATTTATGCAGAACCTCTATCGCTCCTTTGACGTCTTTGGCCATAACACACGACCGGAAGAGGTCGATCTGGAAACCATCAGTTTCTTCCTGGGCCAAAAGTTCCCCCTCTGGGAAGGACATGAGCTGAGATATTAAGAGAATCGTATTCTGATCGACTTTTCCTTTAGCAGATATCGCCAGTTCCTTAGCCTTTGCTTCCCAGTGTTTCCTGTCTTCTTCACTCGTCGACTTGTTGGCCAGTGTCAGATACATCTCAAACAATGTAGTAATCAAGTCGACCTTGCTCTTGTCGTCTGACCCAAACTCGTGATACCTCTCGATGCACGCTTCAAGAAATATAACAAATTCGTATGGATGGTCGACAAAGGACGAGAAGATCAATCGCGGGCGAGGTGGTTGGTATGTGGGTCCCGGAGGGGTCCCACCAGTAGTGGTACTAGTGGTGCTATTCCCAGAACGAAGCGACTTTGAATCAGATGCGGTTTCGTCTTCTTCGCCTCGGTTAGCCAAATAATTTACAAAAGCCCGGTATGAATGCAAGACCGGAGCAGTTAATGCCGAAGTAACGTCTGTCGCTGCCGCCGCGGGTTCAGCTGCAGAGAGAGTAATTTCTTGATGAATTGGGACAAATCGGCCTGTGAAAAGAGAAATCAAAAGTGCTGTGGTGTCCACTGGGAGTTCTTTCAGCAGCTCTCGACTGTACTGAATGAGTATGCGCAATGCATCTGCCACATTCAAGCTTTTGACGTATGAAAGAGTTCCAACATAGTCTTCCAGATCCTTGAGTTTTATCTGAACCGCTAGATCGGCATCTCCGACTCGCTGGGCCAAGTACGCAGCCAGTGAGTTATACCCAGCTTGCCGGCATATCTTTATAGCGGTGTCGTAGTCAAAATTCACATTCCCGGAACCATCACCGCTCTGGCTCACAAACGAACGAAGCTTGTCCATATTCTTCTGCTTGGCATAACTGTTGAGCAGCAAGGTTGTATGCTCTTTTTTGGCGACACCTCTGTCGTGGAGGGCCTCCAGATATAACGTCAGGTTGTTTATGAATTGCGAATCCCGGTATTTCAGAATAATCTGACTCGTCTCCCCGAGATCAATGGCCTCGATATAATGAGGAAGAGCGGCGTCTGGATCTCCTTCTTCGTATAAGAAATCACCGTAGTCTCTGTGCAAATGGTCCACCGTCGAGTCATCAACGGCTAAATTCTGCACCATTCCAAGAGCCACGTCGAACAAGTTTCTCTGCTTAAGGATGCCCACTCGCTGCACAAGGTCTTTTTCTTGGATAGCATAAAGCGTGCCATCTGAGCTGATGACGTTGATTCTATCCCATTGGTAAAAAATGTGCTTGACTCCCAGCGGTATCTGGCCGTTGTAGGCAATAAACTTGTTCAGGGTGTCGATGATGAAGAGCCGTGTTACTCCAGAATCGGCTAGTGAAGAGCTAAGCGAGCCGAGGGTGGTCGAGCTGGTTTTACTCACGACTATCAGAAACCGATCATGTGCCGCCAGGAGCTTCTTGGGAGCTTCAAACACAAATGACAGCCCGCGTTGTTTGGCCGTATAGTATTGAATCCCCTCATCACGCGCAATAACGAGTTCTCCCGACGCTGTTTGGCTCACGCACCCCAAATCGGCTCCTCTGGATCTTTCCAACATCGTCTCAGGCTCCCCCGAGTTGCGTCCTGTAGTCGGTAGCGTCACTACCTGCCCCACCGACGCGGCAAACAGCACTGGAGTCCCCTGGTCTTCGGCGTAAAAAGCCAGACCTGTGATTGGCCCATTGCTAGTATAAATAAGTCGTTGCCGGGCACCACGGTCGTGAATGATGTCTCCACGCACCACGATGACCGCCCCCTCAGCAAACCCAAATGCCATCACCGAGTAGTCGTTCGAAATGGCAAATGCAGACAGAGGAAAAGTATTGGTCGTGCCATTATTGACTGCTACCGTAGAATGGCAGTGCGGTTCATTAGTCTTTTTGTCTCGCTTCTCCAAATCCCACAGATGTACGAGCGTAGGACTGCCCTGCTTTGTCCCTACCGACAGCAACAGGCTTGTTCCCGTCAGATACTTCAGATGCTCAATCGAGTACTCCGGCTCATAGGCCTTGAAGATGTCTTTCAGAAGCAATTCTCGCGTGAACTCCTTGATGTATCCCTTAGCGTTGGCAATGAATACTGTATCAACGCCGGTAGTGATCGCAGACAGCTGTGGATCCTGGTTAATACTCTTCCTACGTCATGCTCGCCTCCGGCGGGGCCCCTCCCGGGGAGGGGTAGTTCTGCTTCGCGGAATTTGGGCCAATGGCAGCACACGGGTTCTCTCAGAACGTTACACAGGGGAAGGAATCGGCCGGATTTCGGCCCAATGGCGTGGATTTCTGCGAAGAAGAACCCCAAACTTCCCCAGGAGGGACCGCCGGAGGCAACTCAGAGATGCTCCTAGCACCGCACGACCTCGGCTAATAGTTGAAACCATCATCCTGATGAATACATACTGAATACAGAGGCTCGTCTTCAGGCGAACTGGGGTCCCTTATTGGCGTAGACTCAAAGAAATTAAATTGTCTCCACTTAGTTAGTCATCATATCACATAATCACAGACACGCTGCCTTTTTCACTCACCCCAGCCAACGACATCTTATATTACACTCCTCCTCTGTTCCTCTGTCATACAGGATAAGTTAGCAGATGGAGTCCGGTGCATGACTGGACATCACGTGATGGTATTCTTCCCTCACCAGTGTGGGTAACAGCTGACTGAAGGCAACATCGAACAGAGGAATTTCCGGCCATATCGGGCAGGAACCACTAGAGGATAGAAAAGAGACTTTACAGGACCAGTATCTAGTCTATAATGATAACATATATAGGCTCTCATCTGCTAGCGGAATCCCCCCAACAGCACCCTATATGAGCAGGTGTCTAATAAGTACTGATTTGTACCACACCTGCCCCTCAATCCGCGGCTCCTGATAATTGAAATTCTGTGCCGATCCATCGAAGAAAATGAAAAATTAAAAAGTGAATAAATTATCTATCTTCATATATCTTCACAACACAGCAATGGGCAAAGCCAAAAAGACAAGAAAGTTTGCGCAGGTTAAGCGGATTATCAGTAACAGGGATGCTAGGAAGTAAGTAGGGTTGGAAGTTTTTGTGTTGAGAAAGTTGTTCGGTTGTGAATGCTTTGGTGCTTTTGACATCATATATTGTATCTCTTCTCTCCACTCTAGGATTTGATTTCATATATTGCAACTGTTCACTCTTTGGTTTTGGTTTGAGATCATATATTAAAGTCATGTATTGTCTATCTGTTTACTCTTTGGTTTGATATCATATGTTGTGACTTTTCATTATTTGATTTGACTTCATACATTGTAACTCTGGTTTGGTATCATATATTGTAATCAACCACTCTAACTCAAGAAAAGACAACCAAGAAAAGGCTGCTGAGCCCAAGAAAGACGCAGAGCTGACCAAAGAGATCCCACAGGTCTCTTCTGCGCTCTTCTTCCAATACAACGAAGCGATCAAACCCCCTTATCAGGTTCTTGTAGATACAAACTTCATCAATTTCAGCATCCAGAAGAAGCTCGACTTGGTGCGAGGCATGATGGACGCTCTGTACGCCCGATGCATTCCGACAATAACCGACTGCGTGATGGCTGAACTGGAAAAACTGGGCCCCAGGTACCGCATAGCCTTGCGAATGGCCAGAGACCCACGGATAGAGAGACTCAAATGCTCCCACAAAGGTACCTACGCAGACGACTGTTTGGTCCAGAGAGTCATGCAGCACAAGTGCTACATCGTGGCCACCAACGATGCCGACTTGAAGCGTCGTATTCGAAAAGTACCGGGCATTCCGCTGATGTCGGTTGGTTCGCATAAGTACGTCATTGAAAGGCTTCCAGATGTGTTTTAAGGAAGACGGAGGAGGTCGTGCTCGCCCTCCGACTGGGCATATCCCGGGAAAGGTGGCCCTGCTACGCGGAAAGATGAGGATTCTTACCTTTAGGATAACTACTGTGAGGAAGATCGGGGAGAGGAGTATGTTACTGACAGGAGGGCTCTGAGTGTTCTGTCTCCCGTGAGCCATTTGTGAATGATTGTGGTTAGAACTCGCGGTCGGGTGCTTACTGGGGGAAAGCTGATAACCGTCCTTTCTAAATTATTTGCATATTTAATTTATTATCATTGTTTTGAAGGCAAAGTACCCTCTGCCTAAGTATCATACACTACCGAAACTGGCATTAGATAGAGAGATAAAATCAAAGTCTATGTAGCTACAGTAAATGCATTAGGGATTGAGAGGATGTATATCTTACAACTTTCAGTGTGATTCAAGTACAGTGGATTCGCTAGAATAAGAGATCATGTCAAAGCTTAGATGCAATTAAGACTTTATTCAATCTTATACTAGCAAAGATTCATCGTGATGTAGTAAGTACAATTATATCTAATAGATATGCAATAGATAGAGAGACAATGTCATACCTAGTTGCAATAAGACGATATCTGAAACTTACTACTTACGGTGAGGTTGAAGTACAGTATATGCATTTAGATAGGGAGCATGTGACCCAAGTAAAGAAAATGTATTACTGTAGTTAGATGTCAGAGTGGTAATGTCAAAGCCTAGTTCCAAAATAGACGATAAGATGTCAGAAATGAGACTGCAAAACCCCCATTTTTCTTTCATCTCATTCTCCCATAACTACTGTGTCTCCCAACATCTCGGTAAACTTAATGTAATGACATTGTGTGAGTGGATTTATGAATTTTTCATAATGTAGTTAATCGGAATATTATCATTAGTCTAGTAAGCCAGTCGTAGTAAAGTATCACAGTGTAGCTACAAATTTATTCGAGTACGACCCCAACTCATTTCACTATATACAATCGTGGTTAAACCGTTGTGGTTATTCTGCGATTCCTACAGGTCTATCCAAGCACCACCCCCAATCAATTCGCTTTCCCGCTCACCTACAAATTCTAATAGTCTTTCCACCCTCTCTATCTTCTCCCTAGCCAACTTTGATATTCCTCGAAGCGGAACCCCCCCCCCCCCCCCAAAAGGCCCCCCCGGAAGCGAGCTCACAGCGTGCTCACGTAACATATCCTGATTGTTAGTAATCGAGTGCTCATTTTCACTGCAACGGGTCGCGCGTCTCTACTATCACTCTCTGTTTTATGGTTTCAGTTGGTGCTAACGAGTAGAACGCGTGCACTACTCTTGACAAATAATGCTTGCACTGCCGCGGTTCTGGCTGCGCCAGCTGTTCAAGATCGCGGTCGTGCTGGGTTTCATGACCATGATGATCCTGTTCACAGATTTCTACTTTAATTTCCTGCCTACGACGATTCAGACCCGGTTACCGTTGCACCAGCATGGTGTGGTCGTCATTGACCTGAAGGTCGAATCGTGTGTTACGCTGACAGGCTGCCTAGGCGAGGAGCGCGACGGCTGGTACAGGGTGCCCAAGGATATATACTTGGGAAAGACGTGGACGAAAAAGGCGTTTTTGTTCTCAAAGCGGGTGAAAGAAGAAGACCTCGCGGACGACTCGCAGGTGGTGCTTCAGGTGGCAGTGGACAAAAAGGGTCACATTCCAACCGCCGTGAAGAAGGACATCGAGGCGGATCTTTTCTCCGAAAAGGCGCCTGATAAAGAAGTGTTGGAGTCAAAAGGATGGAAGCAGAAGACGGACTATCTGTGGGTGAAATATGGCAAATTTCAGCGTGCATCCAGTGTGACAGCCGTGGACGTGCTGTTTGGACCCGATGCCGTGGAGCCAAGGCCTGGTTGGACACTTATGGGAGGATATTTGGACCCAGGAGCCAAAACAGACCCGAGACTAACAGTGCGAATCGGGCCTAAGCACGAGGTGACAAAGCCCACGCTGCGCGTCAAACCAAATGGCCAGCTGAAAATCTTGCAGGTGGCAGATTTGCATTTCTCTACAGGAGTCGGCAAATGTCGCGATCCGGTACCTGAGTCTATCGGACCTGAATGCCAAGCCGACCCGAGAACGCTGGAGTTCATCAACCGGGTCCTCGACGACGAAAGGCCTGACTTTGTCGTTCTCACAGGAGACCAGGTTTTTGGCGAAGCTGCTCCCGATGCTGTCACTGCGATGTTCAAAGCCGTCAGCCCTTTCATTGAGCGATCTATCCCCTATGCCATGGTGTTCGGAAACCACGATGACGAGGGATCGCTGACCCGTGCCGAACTCATGACTTTAGTTTCCGGCCTCCCCTACTCGTTAAGTGAGCCTGGTCCTGAAAGCGTGGACGGAGTGGGGAACTATGTCGTCGAGGCACTCGCCCCCAAATCAGACGCTGCAGCAATCACATTCTACCTCCTCGACTCGCATTCTCGTCCAGAAAACCCCAAGGCCAACCCCGGCTACGACTGGATAAAAGACAGCCAGGTGGATTTCCTGAAACAGCAATACCACCAAAAAGTGAAACCTCTGCAAAGTCACTACAGTCTCATCCCACTCTCCATGGCTTTCTTCCACATCCCGCTCCCAGAGTTCAAATTCCAGAGTCCCATGGTGGGCGACAACAAAGAAGGATGCACCGCACCGCGCTACGACGTGGGCGTCAAAAAGGCCCTGACCGAAATCGGTGTCTCTGTTCTCAGCGTAGGCCACGATCACGCCAACGACTACTGCAAGTTCAACCAGGACAACGACGACGGCAACATCTGGCTGTGCTACGGCGGTGCCGTTGGCGAGGGTGGCTATGGTGGCTACGGAGGCTACGTACGTCGACTACGCTTGTTCAACATCGACACTCAGTCAGCGAGCATCTCGTCGTGGAAAATCCGCCAAGACGGCCCGGACAGTTTTGACCAACAGACTCTGGTAGACGGAGGCGAGGCAGTGTACCGCTAACTTGGCATCGCATCGCCTTCGTCGAGGCCCTTCCAGGAGGTTGGTTGCGCTTCGCACGAAAATCAACAAAATCAAAATCCACATTAATAACGAGTGATCCTTAAAGCTATCCAAACGCTACTCGAATCGGCTTGCAAACAACATTGTACACAGTCTCGATGCTGATAGGCCACGTCAGTTCTTGGTTAGATCTTTGAACTAATGCTTCTAATGCTTCCTTCACTAATTTCAGTCTGTATTACACTGGGAATGTATTCTTGATGATGAGATGTTCATAATAATGAGACTAATGAATTGGAATCTCATTACGACTCCTGTGAGAAGCTTGAACGAGCGAACGTGGATTATGTTACGTCTTAGCCCTACACCAGTAGAGTATTGAAGTGACTTGATAGTTCAAAATGTGTTGTGTCGCTGGGAACGTATTGTTAACAAAGCAAATGATGATGGATCCAAAGCCCATTACGACTCTCCGATGAGAGACAAGTGAAATAACGAACGTCGGCTATGTTGCATTTTTTTCTAGACTAGTGGAGTACTCCAATGGTTTGCTAGTCCATAATAGCAAAGCGGTAGTGTCACTGTGCCTGCATTCTTAATAAGACGAATTCTAATTATTTCTACCTTTCTACTTATATGCTTGGAGAACTTGCTAGATCCGTGTTCAGGGCGCCTTTCAAACAACGTGGAATATGTATATGTAACTATCTCTGCACTAACAGTCAGTAGACAATTGAATAATTTGTAATTCAAAATATCGCGAGCAACTGGGAATTGTTATTCTTAACAAGCAAAACAGCTATACCATCAACGAAGAAGAATATAATAGTCATTGATCTAAATAATATGATACTATCTACCGTAGCTTCCGGGTCGTTTAATCTGCAGGTAACATGACCTCTCATATTTGAATGTATCTGCCGCTGCGTATACGCTTTCTGCGAAGCAGAACCAACAGAGGGGCCGTCGGAGGCATGCTGAGACGGGTTGGTTTTGCTTCGCAGAAAGTCCAACCATCGCAACTCAGACGAAGTCAAACCCTTACCCTCAACACATAGTGAAGTAGCCCAAAGCGATCTTTCTCAGGACCTAAACGGCCACAGAGGCGAGCATTGAACCAGGAGTTGAAGGAAACTCGGAGCGCCGTTAGGATTTCTCCATAAAATAACTGTGTGCTGTGTTTGGTGGAGTCAGAGTTTGCAACAGTTTTTTTTGGGTAATCGGCGTGAAAGCTAATCCAATGAAATGTCGGATAATCCAAGATATACCGACACGGTGAAATGGATTCAGGAATCCCTGACGGTGGTGCAGCTGAAAACTCTGCTGAGAGGGCTGAAGCTGTCTACCATGGGCAAAAAGGCAGTTTTGCAGCAACGGTTGCTCGATTACCTCGCTTTGCAGCTTCACGCAAACCATCCTGGCGTCATCGATCAGGTTTACGAGCAGACGTTGCACGAGATACGAAACGGTACTTCTCGAGCGACGTCGGCAGCAACTGCTGGAGATGCTACGAGGTCGGGGGTGTTCAATGCGAGCACATACACACAGCAGGTTAACAGCCTGGGGTCGCCGGGTGGCATTAGCAGCAGTAATGGGACGACTAGCTCACTGTTTGCGCCATATAGAAGGACAGAGCAGGCATCGTACGTGCGCCCGCACGCACCATCGAACAAAGAAGTGAAGCTGAACTTCAAAGAGAGCCCGTTTTACAAGGTGGTGCGACCCGTTCACGACCCCCTGATGTTTGTTCAGCCCTTTCCCTCTGAACGGCTGCTGCGAGTAAACAGTTTCAGCCTGAGTGGACAAGAGCTGACCGGGTTGTACAACGATATCTACAAGCTGTGTGTGTTTTCTACAGTGTACAGCAGTCTTTCCGCGCATTTTTGCGAGGTTGCCTTCCCCGCGCACGTCGACGTTAGTATAAACAACAAGTCGGTGCAGTGGAACTTTAGGGGCGTAAAGGGGAAACCAGGCACAGCACGGCCTGCAGACATAACGAGCCTGGTTATGGAGGGCTACAGCCGCGGTGTCCCGAAGCACACCATCAATATCTGTGTGCACAAGCAAAAGGGCGAAAGCCTTCCAGACTACGCAATGGTGACGTTTCTCATACGACCTATTCCAACCACCCAATTAATGGAGGAAATAAAAGCACGACCTGCCATTTCTCGCCAGTCGGTCATAGAACAGCTGATTGAGGAAAACCAGGACGACGAGATCGTAGCTGTGACTACAGTGCACTCGCTCAAAGATCCTGTGTCGTTTGTGCGAATAAAAGTGGCCGTGCGTGCTCTGTCATGCCGCCACATTGACTGCGTCGATCTCGAGACTTTTTTGCAGCTGCAAATGCAGGCTCCAACCTGGGTCTGCCCCATCTGTAGCTCTCCTATGGCCTACAAATCCATCGTTCCGGACGGATATTTCCAAGATATTCTCGATCGCACGCCAGAAAACGTGGGCGAGGTGGAAATTGAGCCCAACGGAGTATGGAAAGTTGGAGCTGTGAGCAGTGACGAGGAGACTGACAGTGATGGTGACGAACATCGCGGTGAGCGGCGTCAGGTGTCGTCTCTCCACGACCACATTAAAACGGAAGATGGTGATGCGCTTCAACGCAGTCACAGTCCTTCAGCAGTGCCACGCCATAGAATGAAAGATGCACCGATTGTGATTGATTTGGATGCCAGTGATAGTGAGGAGCAGATTATGGCGGGAATTGCGACGACCCCTCTTACTAATAGCCGACCATCAGAGGCAGCAAGCGGGCGGCAATTATTAGCCTCTTCCAACAATGGCAGCAATGACAATAGCAATGGCAGCAGCAACAACAACAGCAGCATCAACAACAGCATCAACAACAGCATCAACAAAAGCATCAACAACAGCATCAACAATGTCAGCAACAGCAACAACGTCACTACAGCCACCACCACCACCACCAACAACAACAACAACAACAATGATAATGATACTACTAATAATACTAATACTCGTAGCGACGACGACCCCTTCTACTCGAACCCCTCGTCACCAGCAGCTATGATGCCCACCCCACCACCAGTCACGACCCTCCCGTTACGATTCTCGACCCACAGTATGCTTATGGACACAGACGATACTCCGTCTGCGTCCTCAGCGCCACCTCCGCTGCCCCCGTCGTTTTTCTCAAACTACGGCTTCTTTGCAGCCCCAGGTACCGTGCCTCACTCTTCGCTCCTGGAAGACCCAGACCCACGGCCCTCGGCTGCAGACCCTTCATCCAACTTCTCAGACCTCCGACAGCCTCCTCCGTCGGAACCCTCAACTTTTGTTCCATGGACTGTGAGCTCGTCTTTGCTCCAGCCTGAGCCCGAGTCCCAACCTGCGCGAACCCAAGAGCACGATACGTCCTCAGATCATACAAAATCACCACCACCCCCACCCCCACCACTGCAACGGACAACTTCCAATCAGTCAAACGCTCCTCTTTCACCCTACCCTCTTCAGACAACGGCCCACGGTGCAACACAGTCTGCTTCTGCGAGCCCATCTATATCCAGCAGAAACTCGCTTCAGCCCATCGGTGCGAGGTACACCACTCCAGGCAACATTGCGTCTATGACGCCCTTGTTGACTCCTCAGCCCCTGCCCACTGCTTCCGGTGGAGGAAATTTCATAGATCTAACGCTATCTGACGAAGACTGAGGTACCCGGGCATCGTGAAGCTCGCCTCCGGCGGGGCCACTCAGTGGAGGTTGGTTTGGGGGATGGAAACAGAGAATACAAATGTCAATACAAACAAACGCCGGTACAAACTGTCATCTACATGCATATTTGATGCATAAGGTTGCGACTATCTAATTACTCATGCGACCCAGTGCCAGTTGTCCCGCATGAGACTCACGAATCCCGCGAAGCGGGACCAACCGCCCTGGAAGGAAGGGGCCGCCCACAGGCCAGCCAGAGGCAAGCTCTACGCTCTTCCTCTTATCTGATAAACGGGATTCGAGTTGGGGTACTTGCTCTGAACTCAATGTACTCTTTGCCGAAGAACTCAACAAGCCGTGCTTCTTCGTAGACGATGCGCCTGCTGAAGAACCGCCATAGGACAACCGCAAACACGGCGAACGAGATGGGGTTGGCGAGCGCGATCTGCCCGCCCAGCGCCCAGTAGAAGAAGCCGCAGTACGACGGGTGTCTGGACCAGCCGTACAGGCCTCCTGTGACGAGCCTGTGCCGGTCAGCTTTGACATTTGCGATGGCGTGGGAGAAATTGGCTCCAGCCTGCACCATTGCGAGCGACCGGATGATCTGACCAATTACTGTCACGACAAGACCTATTACAGCTAGCACCCTGCTAGTCTTGATGTGGGGGAAAAACATGTACTCCACCACAGCTTCTGCCATGGCAAGTGCGTGCGCGTAGACGTAGGCGTTGCCGTTGTTGAGCAGAAACGAGTCGAGCGACACTCGGGTGGGGTTGTACAGGGCCGTGATGTAAAACTCGAGAAAGTGGAACAGCGCCAGCTCGGCCACGTACAGGCCCAGCTGCCAGTATCCCGGGACCAGGTAGATGAGACCTAATCCCAGGGTAAAAACTACGCCGAGTAACCCTGAAATCACTGCTACGTTGGCCTGATATCTGCCATCCGCCTCGTACAAGTCGTGATCAAAAGGAGTTTCTTCAGTCATAGAGATAGCGAGCGCAACTCACACGTCCTATAAATATTTTTAGACGAGTGCGCGAAATGCAACAGTCGCTACAGAAACCCTAGGGATACCTCTCTGCAAAATAAAATCCCCCAGGCTACGCTATATATTTTTAAATAGTTTTCAAATAATGGTAAACTCCAAGTCGCAATTGTTTTTGCAAATCAGGAAATTGATGATCCCCGCCCTTACCACCAAGCGGGGTGGGGAGCGCCTCCGGCGACCCCTGGCGGGGAGGCGGGGGGTTCCGCTTCGCAAAATGCCATAGTAGTAGGCAGCTACATATCGAAATCCGTGCATGTTCAGGGTTCACGAATGCAAAAGAGGTTATGTACCACGTAGTATATATGCTCAAGTACAAATGGTTCTTCCAGGTACAAGCTTTATATACCCAAGTATAGGCAATATTCGAGGTCCAAGTCGTATCTACGTATCCCGGTACAAGCGACAAGTATATATGATAGTTATAGGGCCAAAGAAGTTGGTGTTATATATAGCTAAGTAGTATATCTTTCCATAAGTACGGTATAACTATTTGTCCTGTTACCACTAGTTATATATGTCCAAGTACTACATATGTCCAAGTAGAAGCAGTATTCAAGTACAAGAGGCATTTATGTCCAAGTACCAAGTAGTAATTTTGTCCTAGTGCAATATATACATTCTACAGCAGTATATACATTTAGAGTAATGTACATATTTCGAGTAGGGTATACATACGTTAAGAGCTGTGTAGATGTTCAGAGTAGATTATATGGACTAGTAAATCAATATATTTAGAGTAGAGTATATGTTCAGAGGTGTGTACATATCCAAAGAGTATATATATATATTGACGTCCAAGGAGTATAACTATCCGCAAAGCGGAACCAGAGCCTCCCCGGCAGGGGCCGCCGTAGGCAAGCCTCACCCTGCACGGCTTGCGGCGCTAATCTATCAGAAAGCTCTCGCGACTTGTGGATTCTCCACATCTCCTGGTCCTAATTGCGGTTGTCTTGCGCAGAGTACAAAACGCCCTTTGACGAGCGGTACCATGAACGAGCCTGCCAAACAAGTGAGCAGCGCGGCTGTTGACCTGCTGCTCATTGAAATTGTGCCTCTGGTCGAGCGGACGGTGATGGAAATCTCAAGCGAAGATGCAGCTGACGCACAGGCGAACCAGGACGAGGTGTATTTCCGGATCGAGGGTTACGGGCAGCGCGTGGGCCGCGGACTGTGCGAGATCCTGACGCGGGACCGTGCTCGGTTCACCGACCAGCTCGACGTGATGAAATTCATCTGCAAGGAGCTGTGGGTTGTCCTCTACAAAAAGCAGATGGACAACCTGAAAACCAACCATCGCGGCACCTACGTGCTCATAGACAACAACTTCAAGTACTGCTCACGCATGAGCACCTCTCGCGGGTCCGCGGAGACCCTCAAGAAGGCCACCCCGTACCTGTGGTTCCCGGTCGGCATCATTCGCGGCGTTCTCAGCGCCCTGGGCATCGATGCCAGCGTCTCGTTCGACTCGGCCGAGATCCCCAGTGTGTCCTTCAACGTCCTCACCGCTTGATTGCACTACCCGCTGTTGCATTGCGGACGTGGAGCAGGCTCCGGCTGCCCCTGCCGAGGAGGCCCTGGTTCCGCTTCGCGGAAAGTTAAAATTCAAGTCACGGTGGTCAGATTCTGCGAAGCAGAACCAACCCTCCCAGGCAGGGGCCGCCGGAGGCAAAACCACCGGACGCTGTTCGAGCTATCTTCTATTGTGTAGGTTTTTGCATCTCTATGTTCGTATCTCATTACATTTGTACTCGCAGTACGCGCGTACGCGCAGGTCACAGCGAGCCACGCCGGATGTGCAGCCAGCTTGGAACACGGTCCTCGTCCACCTGCACAGTGCTGGTGTCAAACGCTTCGATGTGAAGCTCGATCAATACTCGGCCACCACGAACACCGGCGAAGCGTCGGTATTCGTCGCTTATGCTCGCCAGATTCCACCCCTGTAGCCGCCGTAAACACCCTATGACGGTACCGGTGCGATGCCGGCCCATCCCGCAGCACACTAGCAAAGGGTAGTTGTCCTTGTCGAGTATAATTTGCAGAGCTGCCAAAATCGACGACTCGGTCAGTTGGTCCCACGGGTTGCCGCCGTTCGTTACGAGGCCCAGGTGGTGCAGGGCAATCTCGTGGTCATCCGTGAACGATAGCAGAGCATCTGACGGATCCTCCACTGCCAACCAAACGATGGTCTTCAGGTCCAGCTCTTCGAGAAAGGGCAGGTTGATGTGTGCAGGCTGACCTGACCGGTACAGGCTCTTCTCGACCGGTGAGAAGTTGAGAGGCGGCACTATCCGCACTGCTGGTGCCCTTCGCAGCGTCTTCAGAGACATGTGGCCCTAGCAATCTAAAAGAAAAGTTACAAGTTGAGAAAGAAGTCTTCTCAGTCCAGCGAAATAGATCCACCACAGGATATCCACTTAACAGTAGCACGTGTATAAGTATTCGGCTACACGTATGCCCCACTCACGTCGGTCCAAGAGAATTTCACGTTCGCAGCCGGTTACTAGCTTAAACTATCTCACTTTCCCAGCTCAATATCACAGCTATAGTTGGCCGTCAAAGTTCGTCCACGTGCTTAGGTATATCCACCTATATCAGTCGGGACAGATGTCTTAAATTCGCTCACCTGAGCAGTGTATTCACCTAGCAATCGGACGTGTATACGATATTCACCAGCAAGGCTTGTTGCGACTGTTACACTTCTTGCTCACTCGTTTCGGTACGAGAGAGAAGCCCTTAACTCCTTCGAAATAGGTCTAACAATCGGATCGTTTCCAAGTTTTCGCTCACAACCGCAGAACAAGCAGCGTATATTTATCACAGGCAGGTTGCTACTCGTATACTCACCTCGGTGAACGCTTCCACTAGCAAAAAGCTCGCACCTTGACTTATCGAATCAACAGTTTAAAGTTGCAACCAAGACTCATCGCAGCCACCTGGCACGCCGAGCCAGTCCCAGCCGTCACGCATGAGGCGCGGCACGTGATTCGACCCTTTCTGCGAAGCAGAACCAAGGCCTCCCCGGCAGGGGCCGCCAGAGGCATGTCCACGTTGCCTCCGGCGGCCCCTGCCGGGGAGGCCTTGGTTCTGCTTCGCAGAAAATGTATTTTTTTGGAGCAGAGAAGAAGTTCGTCCTGGACCTGTCAAAGGGCACGTGATGCGTCATGTAGATCTGCTTGGACTCTTGATAGTGTGAGAGCCTTCAAGATCGAGAACGAGAACGAGAACGAGAACGAGAACGAGAACGAGAGGAAGAGCGGACTCGAGGATATAGCAGGAATATTTTTTCAGTTTTTTTGGGATTTGTAGGGCCAGACAAAAACAAATGTAGTTCACGCCGTTGTGACTCTGTCGAATCTCGCAACCAGCTCCTATGCCATGGTTTCAGACTGAACTCTGTGAGTAGTAGCTCCATCAGACACACCTAACGTTTGGAGCGGAATTTATACAAGTGTAATGTCGAGTTTATATCTGCCAGCCCAACAGGGACAGCTGGCAGACATTACTACAAGCGCACGCGGAAACGGTCCTGAATGAGGATGTTATAAGGTAAGGGGGTGGCTAGTCGAGTGTTCAGAGCTCAGGGATTATATAAAAGAGAATGATCGGATGTAGTTATATAATGCTATGTAGATACATAACAATCTGGCCGACTTCAACTTGTAGGCTGTAGACTGTGACAGAGAGCAGCCTGTGGCTCAATCTAATAAAGCGCACAGTGCATACAAGTCTTGAGGGGAAGGCCAATTACAGGACTTGGAGGGACCAGATTGAAAGCAGTGCTGAAAGGGTCCTGAGAATTGATAGTAAAACCGGCAGGAATGATACTGCTCAAAAAGAAAAAGTTGAAGCCCTAAAGAGCCTGGTTATAGGCACCCTGGGCCGTGGTGTAGAGGAGAACCTTACAGTGGAAGACATGAAAAACTGGGACGTAGATGCGATCTTGGACGAGCTTGAAAAGCACTACGGGTCGAAAGGGTCGATTGACCCCGCTACTGCTGAGAAGGAAGTGGACAATATATCAGCCGGAGTCGGCTCCAAGGGAGCTAAAAGTTGCAAGGACTTGATCAAAGCTCTTAATCGGTATGCAGAAACATTGGTTCATCTCAATCCGCCCGAAATCAATGGGTTGCTCATTCTTCAATTTCTCTCCTACCATCCTGTGTTGTTCGAATTCATCGCGTCACATCCAGAGTTCAAGGTTAATTTTTGGACAATTAAAGAGCTGCTTTGGCACGCTAAAGATGAAATGCTGGAACGCGCAGCTACACAGTCTACTAGCTCCCGCAATACTTTTCGTCCAAGATATTGCTTTCGTTGCGGAAGTACAGATCATATTCTAGTAAACTGTCCTAGAAGGTAGCAGCTGTCTAATTGGCCTCCGGCGGCCCCTACCGGGGAGGGGTGGTTCCGCCTCGCAGAATGCTTCACAAGTTCTATGTCGTGTTATAAGGTCTTTTCTAAATGATGAATACGTGAGAATTTCCCTGAAGATGCACTGATAGATCGTTGGAGTATCCCGTCACGGAGATGGAACATCTCAAACAATATCCCAAAGACCGTCCCAAAGACCGAATATCCAACTACCGGGTCCACATGAGCAGCGATTTCGAAATCATGATGTAGAGGAGAGCAAGGAGATCACCTGCTGCAGTTCAGGAAAAAAGCTTGAACTCTTCCACGCACCAATTGCTGCTCCAATACCTTCGAGAGCCAGACTTTGAAAAACAGCAGAGGCAACCGGAGGCAATCCGGGACATGCCTTGCAATTTGGCGATGGAACAATTGCGCTGCTTGAGAAGAAAAGTGTTTGCAGACTACAATAAAGGGAGATTTGGTATTGGACTATGAGGTGCTGAATTAGTTCAAGAATAACATAATATTTTGCGAATTACTAGAACGATATAATTCCGGGGTTTGGACGTGCGCCCAAGAGGGAGTGAAGCTGTCAGCAAGGCACGTTGGTTTGGCTATTCAAATTCTATTCAATTCAATTCTATTTTGAAGTGTGGATTGCACTATTTATTCAATTCTATTCAATTACTCTAACTTGAAAGGAAGACAGTCGATATATCACCATCTCCTATTTCCTTTTTATCCCCAGTCATATAGCCAGGAGTACAAAGAGGAACGCCCTCGAGCTAGAAGATTTAACAGAAAAGAGGTAGTCCTTGTATTCAAAGCCTACTCAATTTCTCTTCAATTCTACTGTGGATATATATCCACGTAACTAAGATTAACATGTCAAATTAAGTCAGCCCCAGGACCCCTCACATATAATTTCTGCGGAGCATAGCCAACCTCTCTGCCCTAACCCCACTTCTTCATAAGATGCAGGCGAAACGTGAAACCACACGTTGCAACAGCAAAGAGCAGAATGGCCAAGAAACCAGTAGCAGCCGCGGCTGCCTCTGCCAAAAAGAAGGACTCTATTGGGATATTGAGCGTAGGCGAATATTCGCGCGTGCTCAACCAGATTGTTGCTCAGTACAAACAAGAAGCTACCACGAGGACCAAGCTTATAGATAGCTTTCTTGCCTTTCTCGTGGTGCTAGGAGTCCTCCAGTTTGTTTTCTGCGTGCTAGTGGGGACTTTTGTAAGTGTGGGGTGATTGTTTATCCAGCAGATCTCTCTCGTTCCCTCGACGCAGCATTGAGTTCTAACCAGCCTTTCAACGGGTTCCTCGGCGGATTCTCCTCGACCGTAGGACAGTTTGTCCTAGCAGCCTGCTTGCGGATCCAGACCAACCCCAAGAACTATGCCAAGTTTCAGTCAATCACTCCGGAACGTGCCTTTGCCGACTTCCTGTTCGGCAGTCTCATTCTCCATTTCATTGTGTACCATTTCATTAACTAATCTAAACGTGAGTTACATCTGATGTTTCAAACATCTGTAGGTTGCCTCCGGTGGCCCCTACCGGGGAGGCTTCGTTCTGCTTCGCAGAAAGCTCAATCGTCAATTGGTCAATTCCTTGAGCCAAATTTTGCCTTGCAAGAGACCACAAACATCAAATCGTGAGTTCCTTTATAGTCAAGTTCTGGATGCAATATTCAAACTTCAAATCATGAATTCCCCGGTAGTCGAATTCTGCTTTGCAGAAATATTCACACGTCAAGTCATGGCTTTCCTGAGAGTTAGGCTCTGCTTTGCAAAAAGTCCAAATGTCAGGTTATGAATTCCTACAAGTATTCGTTCTCTGCTTTGCAGGTGATTCGCATCAAACATGTGCCACTCTAAATACAGATGGTAGTAAAATTCTGCGAAGCAGAACTAAACCTCCCCGGTAAGGGGCGGCCGGAGGCAACTTAGAGACGCGGTGCTCACCGGGAGCCAAACGTCAAGTCATGAATTCCCTTCTATATCGTTACAAACTATTGTCGTAAATGCAGCCGGTGCCTACTGGATGCAGCAACACCCCTTCTTGGACACCTCTTCCTTCTCGTCAATGTATGACGACTGTTTTGAGCGCGACTCGAACTTGGATTTCTGTGTGATATCGCTGGTACGCCGGGCCTCCTTCGAGTACTGTCTAATCTGCCGGACGAGTTGGTAGAAGCCGTCCTCGACGTTGACGCGCAGTTTTGCGGATGTCTCAATGAAGTCGCACTGCAACTGGCGTGCCAGTTCCTCGCCCTCCTCTGCACTCACTTGTCTATCTCGCACGAGGTCGCACTTGTTGGCCACGATGACCATTGGGAAGACGTCTTGGTCTTTAACCCGTAAGATCTGTTGGTGGTATGCGACTATTTCTTCAAACGAGCTTCGTGAGTTCACAGAATATACCAGCAGAAACCCTTCGCCTGTGCGCATATATTGCTCTCGCATTGCCGAGTACTCCTCTTGGCCTGCCGTGTCCAGCACATCTAGTATCGCAGGCTCGCCGTCCAGCACCACCTGTTTGCGGTACGAGTCCTCAATCGTCGGATCGTACTCATCCACAAAATGATTCTGAATCAGCTGTATAGTGAGAGCCGACTTTCCGACTCCACCTCCTCCTACGACTACCAATTTATATTCCCTTGCAAATGTGGCCTAGTTAGTCTCTAGCTCGTCCAACTCTGATATTTCTGGGAAGCAGAACTAAGACTTCCCCGTCAGGGTGCCGTCGGAGGCAACGTGGATATCAACGTGGATACGCCTCCGGTAGCCCCTGCCGGGGTGCGCCTTGGTTCTTCTTCGCAGAAAGTTCAAACGTTTTCCAACATACCATTGGTGAAAATGTTTGTTATGCGATGAAGATGTAATGAAAAATGTGCTAAAAGTGAAGGTCGCCGACCACGGGTGTTTCAGTTTGTGCTCTGCGATGACCTGGGGCAGCAGGATAGCCGGGTTTAAGGTTTTCGGCCGAAAATGCGATGCTGTCTTTTGCTCGTTGCGAGCTTATTCTATTAAAGTTAAACTGTCAGGGCGTCGTTGAAAAAGTCCTAATAAGTCCTAAACAAACTTTTTAGATGTGCCGTGCGATGTGTGTGTTGCGGTTGATGATGCTTAGTTGCAGTTCTGGAAGGTCAAAGCTCCTTGATAAGCCTCTCTGATTATCCTCGTTTCGTACTTTTTAACTTAACGTTAAATTATAAAAATCCTTTCCTTTATATTTATTATTATGTCCCAAGTCTCCGCGAAACGTTGGTACCTTGCGTGTGGGCTAAACGGCTGCCAAAACGGTGCGGCAGATTGTTACTTTTTGGCAGGTTTTGCGTATTGGCAGATCTGCCCGCACCTTGGGCCAAATTAGTTTAGGATCTCCCAAATTGTGCAACTTAATCTAGAAGATAGGCATGCAAATCTGTGATTAGCATTATCGTAGGGGTTGAGCTCAGAGCAGAGTTTAGGACTGGAAAACCATTAGAAATAGACGAATAAATGGTAGAAGGTGAGTTTTCTGCGAAGTAGAACCAAATCCTCCCCGGCAGGGACCGCCGGTGGCAACGCTTACATGCCTCCGGCGGCCCCTGCCGGGGAGGCTTTGGTTCTGCTTCGCAGAAATTGCATATCTGCTATCTTTCTTTTTACTGCTTTTTACTGCAAAGGGTCACAAACGTATAATGAAAAATATATATGGAAGCGGCTTTTCGGGCTAACGTCCGACTGTTTTTTAGTCGTCTTAAGGGGCAAGCTTCCACGGTCTCTGCGGAAGGTTGGTTCTGCTTCGCAGAAAAGTTCAGAGCTGATTTAACTGTTCTGGGCCAAAATAGTCACACTTTTTCAGCCACTGGCATTGAACGAACCGTGCCTTACTCCAAGGGCCAATGTCTGCGATTCTGAAACTCTGCAATTCTCTCAGACGAAGCTCCTCATTTGTTTGACTGATAAGTCTTGTGCTCGTACAAACGCAAAGCAGTTCGTTCTCAGGGTGCTCTGATCTGTCGGTTGATAATAATATATAACGCTGAGTTTACTTCGAGATCAGCAGCTTTGAATTATTTCAACACATGGCTTCACGTATATCGTTTGTGATAGTCACCACACTCGGCCTCTGCCGCTCAAACTCCTACTCTGAGAACTTTAGTGCGAATTAAGGGGGTGGTCGCACCCGTACTACCTTTATTTCGTTATAGAGGATTGTGGAAGACTGACGTTAGTTAGTTAGCCTGGACTGCGATTGTATACCCCTTATTTTTTTTATGTTGTTTTCCTACCATTTTCTTCTCAACCCCTGAGATTTTC
This sequence comes from Spencermartinsiella europaea, assembly GCA_030579595.1. Taxonomy (NCBI): domain Eukaryota; kingdom Fungi; phylum Ascomycota; class Dipodascomycetes; order Dipodascales; family Trichomonascaceae; genus Spencermartinsiella; species Spencermartinsiella europaea. The sequence goes on from JAKTRG010000025.1 coordinate 99,834, forward strand.
ACTTGAGCATTTATTTACTTCTTGTCGAACCCCGACTTGGATTGCAGAACGCCCCTCACCCCTCTTTTTTTCTCTACTTAAACTGCACCGTAATGGTCGAACGACGCAGCTGGACACGCAAATATCACTGGCTACTGCGCATTCAACTTGCATCTACAAACGGTTTTCTCCTATCTTCTGGAACCCGGATCCTTTGGTGTTGGTGCCGCTCCACCTAACCATACACATATACCATCCCATACAACACATGTACATATGTAGTGAATAAACTACACAGGTAATGTATGGATAACTTAACTACAGTACTTGGTCAACGTAACAACACTTAGTGTCTGGTAACATACGTTATTCTCTTGTGCCATGTCATACTGGTCCTCGTAACGTCGTAGAAAATTTCAGGGGTGCCTGCATTTGAAACCAACCGACATTCTCCATCCCTTAGCAATGCGGAGTACAGTACCCCAATGCCGACTGCCCACGAATTTATACAATCGTAAGCTTGTCTCCGGCGGGAGGTTGGTGCTGCTTCGCAGATAGTCACAGCGTAAACTCTCCCCAGTGCGCCTTAACCACGGCCAGTTCTGACCATCTGAAGCTGAAAAGCCAGTCAGAAACGACTCTAACCACCCTAAGCGACATCTCAATGATACTTGAGTTACAACACGGTCCCATTTCCTTCCGTTAAAGCGAACAAACCTTCACGAGTGGCTTGATCAAACCTACCTCTACCGAGTATTATTGACAATTATCTCTCAATAGTGCCTTATGCATTCTCTCCAATGGGTGCGGTGGATGCTCGATTTTAAACCTATTCTTTAACCTATAACAAGAGTTCCAGAGCATTTCAAACGAAATAACTATAAGCAATACATTATTAACATTCTTATGTACCTGCTGTCTTTATTTATATGAAGGTATCTAAATATATGTGGATAATTGACGTTCTTCTTACACTTGACATTATTTATATATAATGCATATAAACCTAAGTGGATAATAGAAATAACCTTTTTGCGTAACCATTGGGCGCTCCAAAAGAGTTGGGACCCGAGTTTGCACGCTCTTTTTCTGCGTAGCAGAACCAACCACCCTCCCCGGGAGGGCCCCGCCGGAGGCGAGCATCACCTCTTATCTTTCTTCTTGTACTTTGCAGCGCAGTCCTGGCAGTACCATTGACCTTTGGGTGGGGAGGTCAGGCCGATGCACGGTAGATGAAACCATTCGCGCTTGCAGTCGGCACCGTCGCACCCCACCATCTCACCGAATGAAACCTGTTGGCAGTAGCAGTAGACTGGCTCGTCTTCTTTGGACATCGAACCCCCCAAAGCAGTGCGCGTGCGTTGCTTTGCGCGACGCCCGCCGCTAGGAGTGCCTGGACGTGATACAGGAGAGTCTTGGCTGTCGTCGTAGTTGTTTGCAGAGTTGTCGTATCCATACGAGTCTTCAGGGTCCTGTCCACCGTATCCTCCGCCAATTTTTCTCCTTTTGCTTCCAGGACCGTTATTTGCCGCTAGTGTGCCAGAAGCAGAAAACCCAGATTGTCCACCAGAACCTCCACTACCAATAGCATGTAATTGGCTATGCTGATTATTATGCTGATGCTGTTGGTGCTGGTTATGCTGCCCTGTATACGCAGCCGAACCCGATCTGTGCACAGTTCTTGCCAGAGGATGGACTCCTGTTGTTGAACTTGCGCCCCCCCGGCCCCCTCCGGCCCCATTCTTGTTTCCACCACCACCGCCACCACCACGAGACCTTCCATTACCAGTACCGCCACCAGCACCACCACTGCTGGGAGTCGCAGTGCGTCCTCCTCGTGAGTTGCCCGATGGTGTGTTGGCCCCACCTGTGCCTCCGGCTCCGCCACCAGCAGAAGGGGTAGCTCCTTCCTGAGCCGCTGCCTGAGCAGCCTTTTTAGCAGCCATCGCTTCACGACGCGACTCGCTCCTCGAGCTCTGTCCACGTGCTTCCTGCATAGCTTTCTCGGCCGCCACCAACGCCGGGTGGTCCATCGGCCCCATCTGCGTCTCCTCGGGAATCTCGTTCTTCGATATCAACTCGTAGTCGTAGTCGATTCGCGCGACCTGTCGCGCCACAGCGTCTGCCGCTACTCCAGCCACGTGCATCTTCTCTTCCAAGCACGGCATAAGTTCGCGGATAAGCGTGCGTATCTGGCCCAGAATCTCCTGTCTTTTCTTCTGGTGCTCAACATCACCTTTAGATGGCATTGCTAAGAAATGCGACATCAGCTCGCTGAGTAATGGTACAGTGACCGTACACTTGGCGTCAATCTCTTTGAGCAGCGTGAAATGCCGAATAATCTCCATCGGCATGGCTTCAAGAGCATCACAGAAATCATTCAGTCCGGGATACAGGTCTACCGGTGGTGCCCGACTGGATACCACAGGCACCCTACCATTTCGTTTCTCTTTTGAAGCCGCCTGTTTTCGGTTGAGTATTCGCTGCGATGGCTCCCTAGGAGGAAGTTCTGTAGAAGGCATCTTCTATACCAGAAGATAGATCTATCAAAAAGACAAATTTATTAAATTGGATGTATCCCAAATCAAAAATAGGCGGGCTTTTTCGCAAGATCCAATATAATTTAAGTTGCCGTTCTCGCTTCAACTGTTGCTTCAACGGAGTATATCAAATCAAAAAAAAATATATCTCAAGATATAAAAGGGCCTGCCGTCCGTAAGGTGCAATAGAGACGAAAATTCCCGTACTTGCTATCTCTCGCTATACTTTTAATAGAGAGATTAATAAATACAATTCAAACACGGTTGGTCCGAGTCCATTAAATATAAATGATGAAAGTAGAACTCAGAAAAGCGAAATGCAACAAAGTAGCGGGTTTAGGGTCACCTCCCCAAAAAGGAAATCTGGGGAAGCTAGACTGGCAAAGCTCGCCTTCACACGGAGCCCTGCTGTCCCGCTTCGCGGGAGGTTGGAAGGCGTGGAAGCAGACCAACCCTCCCGGGAGGGGGCCGCCGGAGGCAATCTGGGCAAAGCTCGTGGATTAATGTTCATTAGTCATTATATTATACATAATCATCAAAAAAGTTAAAAGACGGCAACGACATGGGCCTGAGGTCCCTGTAATGTAGGAGCAGAGAGGACAGCCATCTCGCCCAGAGCTCTCTCAAATTCAGTGAGGAATCTCTGGAAAGTCGAGCTTGAGCCTCTGTCCTGAACAAAGTCCATCTTGGTGCCACCACTGATGGCATGCACGTAGATCTGGAACTTGGCGGACCTCATTCGTAGCACGTTGCCCGACGAAATCACTGCCCTTACACTTGACTTGCTCTTGTCCTCGTGGATATCTGAGATGCCGTACTGGCGCCACTCTTCGAGCACCTCGACGATGATATGACGGACAGTAGTCACACCCAGATTCGAAAACAGGATTTTGGTGCTGCCTTTTGACGAGGAAGACGGCCCTCGAGACGCGGTAGACGATGCATGAGAAGTATGCCTTGAGCTGGGCACGGGTCCCGCTGGTGTGCTGCTCGACGACGTACCAGATATCATTTTCATAAACCAATTCTGCTTCACCTCGCCAGGCTCTGACTTCTGGGGCTTCAGCTTGTTCTCAATAATCTCCACTTTACCAGGAGCAGGAGGTGGTGGTGGCGGTGGGCGTCGCGGGTTGAGGGTGAGTTTTCGCAGTAATGAAGCTCCTCTGGATGGTTTGCTGCTGTCTCCCTTATTATTACTATTTTTATTGTTGATGTTGTTGACGTTGTGATCTCGATTGAGGTCTTTAGGAGCCAATGGAGAACGCGCGTAGGCTCCTGATGATGTTGAAGAAGCTGTCGCCCTTGCGGCGGCCAGAGCTGCTGCTGGCGCTGCTACGGTGGCTCCAGTTGTCCTATTGGCACTGACCCTTTCACGGCGCTTGGCATCAAGCGCCTTTGGCGATGTTTCTGGCTTTGCTGCTTCTTCTGACGACGGCGTTCGGTACGCGGCGAACCCGGTGTGCAAAGGTTTGGCAACGCTCTTGAAGCTGTCCGTCTTCATGAGATCAGAAATCTGCAGCCGGCTGGTTTCAGGCTTGTCCGGAATACGTAGCGATTTGTACAAGTTGGACGAGAACTGGTGGTCGTTAAACACTTCGTTGGAATTGAACAAGGACTCTGCTGGCCTTTGCAATCGGCTTCCTCCTCCTCCTCCTCCTCCTCCTCCTCCAACGGCAGCCTGTCGAGGATGATGGTGTTGCCGGGTCTTGTACACTTTGCTCTCAACCTCCTCTTCAACAGCGTCTGCAAAGCGATCTTCCTCAAAGATCATGGGAAGAAGGTACGATTTCTCGGACGATGTTGAGCTCTTTGAGGTAGTCGATACGGTCGAGTAGGCCGAGTATGGTCGCGATCCAGGATCCAGTGTGGACTGTGGTCGATCTCCAAGCGAAAACGCTCGCTTTTCAACCTGCACAGTTTCTGTTCGTGACGACGACGGCGGTTGCGGGTCCGATACTGACCTACTGCTGTTGTCAACAGGCGGCAGTAGATCGGAATTACGGTGTGATGGTGGAGGAGCCATTGAGGTTCTGCTTGGACCCACTGGTACCTGAGAGCTGACTACTGGTCTCGACACAACTCCACTTGCTCTGGTCTCGCTGCTCTTAGGTGTGCTCTGACCTGCTTCCTCAAAGTTAAAATCCTCACTTTCGGTGTCGTTCGCAGATCTGTCAGATCGAGGCTTTCTTTTGTTAAACGCCACGTTTCGCTTGTTACTAGAGGAAGCCACAATAATCGAAGAACGAGATCCGTTTCGAGAATGGGTTTTGACAACAACGCCTGCCTTTTTGGACAGCGTCTGTGAGCTCCTCTTACGATGGTGGTAATTAAGTGGCACCGCAATCGAAGACGAGTTCGAAGGGTGTCGTTGGTGCGATGCTCGCTTCTTCTCAATTAGAGGAGCATGGTCGTGTCGGTACTTCATTAGTAGGCAGTAAAACGTCTTTTCCGAGTTGGGCTCAGGCGACATCAGCCTGCGAAGAATTGTGCGCTCGTCTTCGCCTCGCCACAGCGTTTGCAGGTTCTTAAGAATCTCTGGGTCGACGTCTTCTGCCCGGCTGACCGGATGGCTGACGTCTGTCACAGCCGATCGGTGGAAACCCTGGTAAATCGTAGCAGCCCTCCGGCTGATGGGGTATTTCCGCAGCAGAGGGTGTCGCAGGATGTCTCTCATAGAGATTCGCGCAGCTGGATTAACCTGCAACATTCGTATTATCAGATCTTTCGCTTCGGGTGACAAGTCTGATGGCATGCTGTATTTACCGGTTTGCACTTTAAGAAGCAGCTTCCTGATATTCTCGTCGTCAAACGGCAGGTGCCCTGTGAGTAATGCAAACAGGATGATTCCGCACGACCAGATATCAGAAGGTGCTCCGTGGTAGTTCTTCCCAGCCACAATTTCAGGCGAGGCATAGTGCGGAGATCCGCACGATGTTTCCAACATTCTCCCATTGGTTTCGAGTGCAGCCATACCAAAGTCGGCGATTTTGATGTTGCGATGCTTGTCCAGAAGAAGATTTTCCGGCTTCAGGTCCCGGTGACAAATGTTGAATCGGTGACAGTAATCAACCCCGTAGATGATCTGTCGGAAGTAGTTGATGGCTTCTCTTTCATCGAGACGGCCTTTTTTGATCAGGTAGTCGAACAATTCGCCTCCTTCTATGTATTCCAAAACCAGATATCTTGTTAGTTCGCCTCCGGCGGGGCCCCTGCCCGGGGAGGGGTAGTTCTGCTTCGCAGAAATCACTTACAATTCTCCTTTGTTCTCCCACACGTCATACAGGGCCATCACGTTGGGATGCTCGATAAGTTTCATGATGATAACCTCTCTTTCTATGCCATACGGCAGACCAGCCGTGTCTTTGTCGGACGGCTCGTTGTCCGTACTTATTATCGACTTGGGCACAATCTTGACTGCAGCGAGCTGGCCCGTCACTGAATGCTTTGCCAGTCTGACCCTTCCAGAAGACCCCCGGCCCAACGTCCTGCCTAGTCTCCACGGACCCACGTGAGATTTTGATCTTCTTGATGCTGCTGAGCTGTTGGATATTTGAGACGAGCGATGGTCATCTCGACTAGCACCAGGTCCCGCAGAACCTTCGCTTGTCATTTTTTGTGTGATTCTGTGTTTCGTGGATAAACGTTCGATCCGTCACCAAATGTGTTGTCTTTGGGTCCAATCGGCTCAATGTTTTCAAATTTTCTGTTCAATTCCTGCGATTTCTGCGATTTTGTAGATTTTGTACTGTTATTCCCTTGCGGTTAGTATTCGTATCAAGCAAACAATTCATCTGGTGTGTTCAAGATGAAGCCCCAAACTCTGTGCCCTTTTGCTTTCTCTATTCTCTATAAATTTGGTATTAAATGATGCTCTGAACACGAAAAAAAGTATCGCATTTATTCGAGTGTTTTGCGTCACTTGTGTTTAGAAGTACCTCGATTAGTGGGGGGAAGGCGGTCAGGGCGGCAAACGGCAAGCATTAAGCAATGTGAGCCGCGTTGTAGGGTGCCTTGGATGCCTTAGATGCCCTTCGTTCAATGTCAGAACAGAGCGATATCCCAACCCGTGTTGGAATGTAGAACGGCCCGTTCTGTAAGAAAAAGTCGTAAACACAGGTATCGCACAGGTATCACGTATCAACACGCGTATTGGCTGTGTATGTCAGAATCCACACAAGCACCGTCCATAGCTTTTTTTTGACATATTCTTCTTAAACACAAGTTTTTCAGGAAAACCCAACTACCCTCCCTGAACGAATCCGCGTTCTACGTTTCAAAGGCTCATTGTAGAATGTAGCACAACCTATCGAGTGTGAGAGTTCAGGATAAATAACAAGCCTAGGTTTTCCCTTATAAATAACCATTATTGACTGAAAGGGTCAGAACACAACAGATGGTCTTTATTCGCTCGAGAAACAAAAAAAGAGTTCCTGTACTCGTTGATAGTCGTAGTTATATCAATAGATGGTATCAATAGATAGTGTATAACATAAATGCAAACACCAGACGAATAAAGAAAGAAAGCTTGCTAGCAGGTTGGTGAAACAGACAGACACCAACGGGAGCAACTGCGCAACTGTCCCTCGGCGTACTGCTCGTCTAAGGTCCGTGCACCTCTGTGCTCCTCTGAATATTATCTTGGGTATCCACACGACCCACTGGGGCCTACAGTTCACAGTTGGTAGTAGCTCTCATGAAGAGCGGCTATAACATAGTTTACATCTATATACAAAGGGCGAGAGTCGTTGGCGAAAGTCGTCTCTCTCTCTCTTCTCAATTTCAGTCGAACTAATACTTACAGTCGTCTTTATTTGAATTCCTGTGCCGTGTTATTTTCGCGTCGCTATTGTTTCTATTGAGATTCGTGTGTTTTTTTTAATTATATTTTGAATTTTGAATTGGTTGATTTTGACTTTTCTACAGGTTTTCGTGAGTGGGTGTCGAAAAATCGCGTCCTTCACCAGCCAAGTTACCTCACTCGCTACATATATAAAGGGAACAAGGCAATACACCGTACACCCACCTAGCTTGCCTGCACGTCATTACACAAACCACATACAAAATAAAAAGCCGCCTTGAGGCCTTGGAATGAACGTCTGCGTTCCAGGCAATGAGAATTGCCTATCATGTACAATCCGATCCTACATTGTGCCTGAATCTTGCCGCGAGAATGAATTGATCGCTCGGATCAACCCATTGTCCCTCAGCTTACCTCTTCAAAGTTTGAAGTAAATGTCTGAGACCACCCACCAGCCCGAGATGCTGATGTAGCTGTTTCACAAACTGCAAAGAACCTCATGTTACATCAGTGGGCTACTATGATGGCGACGCAAAAGCTTTCAGGTGTTTCTACATGTTTTTATTGCCTGGACCCTTTAAGTCTGCTATGTTACGAGTATCCTCGATCAGGTGCGACGCGTATGGATGCTGTGGAATGTGCCGATTTGGGCAGCCCACCAAAGCACACAAGAGGCGTGGAGCATGGCATCTGAGTGCTCGGTGCTGCCATTCTATGTTAGAGTTTACAGGCCGTCGCTGACAACCGTGATGATCGTGTTTGGGTCTGCCCCGCCTGGTAGGTCTGTGCGAGAGTCATGACGTTCCGCGAAGCGAACCAATTCTCCCCGAGCAGGGGCCGCCGGAGGCATCTCCACATTGGCTCCGGCGGGCCCTGCCCGGGGAGGGTTGGTTCTGTTTCGCAGAAATATAAACCTTGGATGACGAGGATTGCTTTGCGTTTCCGCTAGGGCCTCTCACTACAGATCCATTACTACACATTACTACGCATAATCTAGTTGCTAGAAGCACAGTGGAACATCACTCAAACTAACCACGGGTACTTCGATCGTTTGGTTGCACTGCTCTGCATAACGTTCAACTAACTCCTGCCATCGTTGCTACATCTCTCAGCTGAAACGTTAATTGGCGCGTCTCCTTCACGCGTTTGAGTGGGTTGAAACGCGACGCGTCTTCGCCCCCCACCTATTTTGGCTATCATGACTTTCAACCCACTCACCGTTGCAACTCAAATTTTGGCTGTATTTTAGGTTTGTCTCAAAGCTCATTTAAGCTTCTTTTGCCATGGCATGCCCGCTACTGTTTCAGCATCGCATAAGACTGCTTGCCATCACGGTCCCAGAGGTCCTGGTAGGACAAGGCTCCTTAAGAGCCCTTGTAGCTATCGAAATACACTCCAATGCCACTAGGGTTAGTTCTGCCTTGCAGAAAGTGTAAGCTCAAAGATAGTTCAAAATTTTATGTAACTACAATTAAACAGCCCCCCGTACTTGGATTAGTACAACCTATGGTATATAGTATCAATTATTTGCATCCTTTGAACGCTTGAACGAGGTCAAATCATTGTCTCACCACCGGGCTTCTGCTGGCTTCTGCTCTACAGAGCTAACTGTGACCAAAACGTGTAGTATCCACCACACTCCCCTTGGCCACGTGCCACACCAGTGTTCCCCTTGCCCAGGCCCAGCCCGCCAGGCCGCCTCCTTTTCGCCGTTTCATCCCACCAAAAACCCGACTTGCAACTTCGCCAGGTATTACCAACCAAAAACGCTGTTATCTTTCTCAGTTTTTGTCCCGACTGGTTGGCTCAGTGGTAAAAAGGCTATAAAGAGACTATTCTCTATTGCATATATATAAAAGGTTCGTGAGTTTGAACGAATGACCGCCCGTAGAGTGACAGGCAAAAGTTCGGTGGTTTTTGAAACTAGGAGGTCAAAACCGTGTTAGTGCATAAGAGGAAAGGAAGAAAGGGAAGAGCCGAGGGCCACATCGACGAAGCGAGGAATTATTTTTGGCAAAAGTTGGTGTCTAAGAGATAGGACCGCGGTGACTATGTGGGACTAGGTAAACAGTTGTATTATTTGCTGAAAACTCACGGTCTATAGTCGCGTGTGTTTGGTAATAGTTGCAACATGAAGTCCAGATCAGGGTTCAAACGATATTCCGTCTTTTTTTGAAAGCATAAATACCGGCTACGGTCACGGAGAGTGTGTATTGTGAAAGCAATGAGAAGAAGAAGGGACCAAAATATGTCCGGCTCTTGTTATTAAGATGTATCTTCAGAACTACTGTTTGATGATGCACTATTTAGGACAAGTTTGGGACGAGTTTGGGACAAGGGTACTAAGAGCCGGATGATCCGGTGCGACTTATTTGGTTCGTATTTTTATGAGCTTTGCGGGGTATCCGAGTGTGTGACAGCATGAATAAAGTCGTGAATTGGGTGGAATTGAGCCCTTTTCTTTCTTTCCTACCATTGCGTCACTCTCAACGATACACGTACTTTCACCGTCTGTCTTCGTTTCATCTCAGTCACATCTCATTGCATAACGTACAACTCAGTGTTTTTGAGTGTTATTACAGGAGTTGTGAACCTAGGCCTTCTCTCTGTTCTTCTTCTACGTCTTATTGTTGAATTCAACCGACTCTTCCGGCTCCTTAATCACCAATAGAACAGTATGAAACTAACAAGTTCATATTCACATTCCAACTATAGAGAATTTACCATGTCGGCCTGGAAATTGACCAAAAGTATGCTCAAATTAACATGATTGTTTCTTCTACTCTCCCACAGTATACTAACCAGAACTGAAAGAAACCCACTTATCATCGGCATTTGGGCAAAGAAGCTCGGCAAGTTCAACCTCGACCATCACACCAGGCACCCCTTCCAAGTCCCCCTCGCCTGCTCCCCAGTCGATTAGCTTGCCCTCTGTCACAACCGGCCATCGAGCCAATGATAGCAGCGGATCATCAGTAGAATCGTCCTCTGCGAGCTCCTCGACTGTAAACAGAACTTCTGCATCCAAGACATTAACTCGGGATGAAGTAGAGTCCGCTTCGCACTCATCTCCATCCTCTCTCTCATCTGCGTCCCTGGCCGCCTCTGGGGTGCCGACTGCCCCTGTTACTGACACTCCAGCGTCGGCTGCACTGACCTCTACGGTCACTCCAGGACTTCTCGCAGTAACTGTGTTTTCTGGATCAGGGTTAACCCTTCCTCCAGGGCATCAATTGTCAAAAGAGGAAGCCGAGGTGAGCGGTTCACTCGCCAAGTCTCATTCTGGGCATGCCGCTGGTTCGGTAGCGTCCAGTGCCGCGGTTGCCAGGAAACAGAACCAGCCTGGTAGTGTTGTTGCAGGCAGCGTATCAGCTGCATCTGCAAGTGTCGCTGCTGCCGCTGCCGCCTCTTCTGCAACGGCCAATGCCAAGAAACGAATCCCCATATATCTGGTTTTGGAGTACGACAAGACCCAAGTCATTTTGGACGCTATTGGAGGTACCATAGATAGTCCTGTTTGGGACAGGGTGTCTAACTTCGATGTTTCTCGAAGCGAGACTCTCACAATTCAAATTTTTGCCAGAGTGCCCATCTCTAGTACAGCAAGAGGTTCTCAAGCTGATAGTTCCTCGCCATTTTCTCCACCGAGCATGCCTATGCCTACTCAGCCATCTAGGTCACCCCAGAAAAAATCGTCTTCGGGCACAAAGTACGAAGAGCTGTTCTTAGGGTCGTGCAAATTAGATGTGGAGGCCAAAGCGAGGTCCGTGTCTGATAACTGGCTCTTCCTGTCTTCTGGCACAGGCAAACTGCATGTCAAGATTGACTTCAGGCCCAACAAGGACAAGCACCTTGCCATTGAAGATTTTGACCTTCTCAAGGTGGTTGGAAAGGGCTCGTTTGGGAAAGTCATGCAAGTGCGAAAGATTGATACACAGCGGATTTACGCACTCAAAACTATTCGAAAGGCTCATGTCATTTCGCGCGCAGAGGTTAATCATACTCTAGCTGAAAGGACGGTATTGGCTCAGATTAACAACCCATTTATTGTACCATTGAAGTTCTCGTTCCAGTCGCCTGAAAAGCTTTATCTGGGACTAGCATTTATTAACGGCGGAGAGCTGTTTCATCACTTACAACGAGAGGGCCGCTTCGACCTCAACCGGTCGCGATTCTACACAGCAGAACTATTATGTGCTTTGGAATGCTTGCATGAGTTCAACGTCATCTACAGAGACCTAAAGCCCGAGAACATTTTGCTCGACTATACCGGCCATATTGCATTGTGTGATTTTGGGCTGTGTAAACTGAACATGGCAGGGCAGGAAAAGACAAATACCTTTTGCGGGACTCCTGAGTATTTGGCTCCAGAGCTTTTGATCGGCCGGGGATATACCAAGGCAGTGGATTGGTGGACTCTAGGCGTGCTTTTCTACGAAATGTTGACTGGATTGCCGCCCTTTTTTGATACGGACACAAATGAAATGTATAGAAAGATTCTGCAGGATCCTTTGAGATTTCCTGATGATATGGACAGAGAAGCTAGATCTCTGCTGACTGGGCTTCTAGACAGAGATCCTAAGAAGCGATTGGGGACAAACGGAGCAGGGGAGATTCGGGCCCATCCATTTTTCGCCCAGATTGACTGGAAGCGACTGTTAGCCAAGAAATATGCTGCGCCTTTCAAGCCTGAAGTTGACAGTTTGACCGATACCAGCAATTTTGACGCTGAATTCACAAGTGAGGTTCCTGCAGACTCGGTAGTTGATAAGGATTTCTACTTGAGTGATTCCGTGCAGAAGCAGTTTGGAGGTTGGACTTATAGTGAGGAATCCAGATTGGCTTCAAGTGGCAAGTGGTAAAGCTATCATTGTTTCATTCTACTATTGGCATTACAGAATTCGTATAGCTTTTTTTGTATAGAAAAATATGGTGCTTTTTGGCCGGTGTTTCTATATTTGAAAATATATATCTCAGAAGAGCCTTAGAAATGAGGGGGTTCAGCTTGATCGGATGATGTCAAAGTTGTATTTGGTCATATATTGCTCAGTGTTTCAATGTGCTTAGGTTTACTCAGTGTTTCTACATTTGACAATATATATATGACAGATGAGCTTAGGAAGAATGTTCAGGCTGGGTAGTGTTCCTACGTTTGAAATATCTCTCTGCCTACTGACAGAAGAGATAGAAAGGAGGTTCAACTTGACCAGATGGCAATTTTCTACTTGGTCGTGCCTTATATCCAGTGGTTCAATATTTTGCACAATATTGTTTCATCATGTGAGCAAAACTTTAATTTTGTTATGGATAAAGCGGTTTTACTCAAATTGTATCAAACTCAGTTTCAACTAATATAGGCTACATTCGTTATACAGCAGTTAATACAGCTATTCTCCGATACTAAATGATCGGGCTGGAAGGACATTCAAGTAGCAAGCAGATTAACGTCGTGGAAAGCTTGCCCGATCAATTGAATATTACTATGATTCCTTTCAATGCGAGCTGCAATTAAATATGTATCGAAGCATGTGGAAAAGAAGAGCTTTGAAACAAATGTCAAATGAAACATGCATATATTGATATATATATCAAAAAAGACCAAAAAGAGAAACAGAAGCAATCGCGCTGTGATAATTGTCACAGAACTCAACGAACTTTTCCCGTTACTCTTTTCTCTTGTGGTCTTGCCATACAACTTCCTCTTCCTCTTCCTCTACTGCCTCTTCATTAGTCCCCGTTAGTCCAAACAAATATTCATAATTAGTAGAGAAATAATAATGGACAGGAAATTCCAACACCCAAGTTGGTACATAGATGAGGAGAAGGAAGAAGGAGGGGAGTACGTCGAAGAGATCTCATTGCATGATGATGAAAAGGAGTATCCTGTGACGGATCCCTTCAAAGACAGTGCCGAGTCTGATAAAGACGGAGGATTTGAAAACGACGAAGAAGACCAAGGAGATGGAACCCTTGCGTCTGAACAAATCCTGCATGGTCTACCACTTGTGTTGTGCAGCCTGGCTCTGCTGTGTTGCATGTTCATCGTTGCCCTGGACCAAACTATCACTAGCACATTGTTCACAACGGTAGGAAATGAATTTCAGGAATTCTCCAAAGTAAGCTGGATCTCCTCGGCATTCATTCTGCCCACAGCTGTCCTGGCCATGAACTGGGCCAAGATCTCGCTCGTATTTGGCAGAAAGTACCTTATCCTCATTGCAATTATACTCTTTGAAGGAGGAAGCCTCATGTGCGGTTTGTCCAAATCCATGGACCAGCTCATTGCCGGAAGAGCGATTAGTGGTATGGGAGGAGGTGGTATCCAAGTCATGGTTCTCATGATTTTGACTGAGATCACTGAAGTGCAAAAGCGAGGAATTGTCCAGGGGCTGGTGGGTATGGCATATGGTGTAGCATCAGTTGCCGGCCCGCTGGTGGGCGGAGTGTTCACCAGTGATCTCAGCTGGAGATGGTGCTTCTATATAAATCTTCCAATCGGAGGAGTGGCATTTGTGCTCATTTGGTATTTTTTCCGTCCCCCTCGTCCAAGAGGCAACTGGCGTCAGAAACTGGCTCAGGTCGACTGGATAGGTACTGTCCTGTTTGCCATTGGTCTCGTTACTCTGCTGCTGGCCATAACATTCGGATCCATGAATGAGGGCTGGGGCTCTCCGTTGGTGGTGAGCTTCCTTGTAGGAGGAACGTGCTTCTTGATCATGTTTCTAATGTGGAATTTTATGATTTCAAAAGTACCACTCATCCCCTGGGAAGTCGTTTCCCACGTCCCCATCCTCATGGTGTGCTTGGTGTATTTTTTTGTTTTCTCCGCTTTCATGCTGTCGATGATTTACGTTGCTGTGTTCTTCCAGGTAGTCGACAGAGCGGACGCTATGCACGCAGGCATCGACATGCTACCCATGATCATTCCCATGGTAATATTATCGTTGGTTGTAGGGTGGTTGGTTAGTGCCACGGGACACACTAAAGTGTTCGCAGTTTTTGGAACCGTACTAGCCACAGCAGGCTTTGTGCTGCTCAGCAGATTGAACCAAGACACCAGCACAGGTCTTCGAATTGTTTATCTGCTCCTCCCGGGTATCGGAATTGGCTGCCTCTTCCAGTCATTGACGCTCAACATTCAGGTCGCGGCACCTAAGCAAAATGGAGGAGTCCTCATTGCTACGTCTCTGCTGTCACTGTCGCGAACAACTGGAGGGGTAGTCGGTTCAACGATTGGTCAAACCCTGCAATCTGTTATTTTCAGGGAACGTTTAGAGAACGACAGAAGGCTTCCCGCCATGAATCTTGAGTACCTAATCAATGAACCTGCGCTGATGTATGAGTTCCCGCGAGCAATCCAGGAGGTGATTACAGCTGCGTACATTGACGGCTTCAAAGCTGTCATGTACGCAGCGTTGGGGTTCATGGCAGTTGCCACGGTTCTGTCATTTTTTGTGTCCAACAAGAAAGTGCCCCGGCTGACCAAAGCTCCATCTGCTGCTAAGGCCACTACCCAAAGTCCTCCCCTGTCTCCTCAACTGAGACAGCTAACACTGCCCACCATGGTCGAGGAGGAAGAGAAAGCAGCCGCAGCAGGCATCTCTCCAAACTCCAACGGCTATATTTCGCCTCATCAGCGAAAAAGACGCAGTCGCCCTGTCTCCCGTCTGCCTTCGCTACCGCTAATAGCACCTCTTTCTCCGCTCTTTGACGGCCATAAACACCACCCCAACCGCAGCCACCATAGCCACCATAGCCATCATGACCGTTACAACAATGGCGGCCACTATCCCACCGCAGTTCCCCACTACAACGACAAACCCATGCCGCCCACCCCTCCGTCTCCGATACTCTCGTTTGAAGTCCCAAACCACATTGCTTCCCGACTGAAGCGCAATCGCAACAGCTGGGTATTAAATTAAGTTATCGGTCTCTCCGAAGAGGGAACAAAATGAACCATTAACTCTAATACTTCTGAATGGACCGTCTGATTTCATAGTCTCCAAATCGGGCAGACACTATTATAACCCAGTTCCTATATATTGAAACTCGCAATTGGTAACATACGATTCCATCTAATTTGCATCCATCTAAGTTTGCCTCCGGCGGCCCTTCCAGGGAGGGTGGTTCCGCTTCGCGGAAGACTAAATAGTTCAAACCCTGCCTAATTGAGATAATAATAATAGCTCAATGAGATAAATGATCCATCATCCATCATCGCTACCGGAATAATTAGGCTTTGATCGCATAAACAAACATTATCGGCCACACTGATGAGTGTGCGTGCATAACCAATGCCTATTACTACTTCAGACGGACCGTCGGAAGGTATCCCACGTACTTGAATTACTCTATTGCTCTTTCTGAGGCTCCAAGGCGGAGTCGACTGCTATTTTCTGTACGTTACAGTGTCCATCCCGACTTTGGCGGGAGTCGTCGGTGAATAAATACATCTCTGCGAAGCAGAGCTACGGGGTCTGGGGCTGGCCCCAGCAGCTGAGTTTGAGTTCGGGAAAGCGATCTGACGCATCGGATTAGCCGTGCAAACTTAGCGTTGGCTGACTCACCTAAGCGGAAACCTTATCGAAGAGTGGGGAAAAGGCTTTTCAGCTAAAATGCGAGGAAATAGGAGGTAGAAATTGCATTGTGATAACGGTGTTCGGCCGTGAGTCTATAGCTTATCGTAGCGAATTGCAATTTTCAATTTGAGAGTTGGAGCCAGGAAAGGCACAGAAACACCGGCTGTGCGAAAGGGTCTAGGGACGGACCTAGGATCTAGGATCCAGGATCTAGGGTCTAGGTTTGACAGGGTTTCGAGAACTCTGACGATTGCACTTACAGACAACTCGAGTCTCGTGCCTCATCATGTCGTGTCGTGTCATTCTTGGCCTCCAAGTTTATCTAAATTTGCTGAAAAGTCTGCCATTTGATGTATGTCTACAGACACAGTTGCTCAAGCGCATTGTTTCAAGTTTCGAGTCACTGTTCCTGCTTAGGTGTGCGGCTGAATGGGCGGAGAAACTGACCGAATGTAGGATTTGCGGAGATCAGATAAAACCAAACTAAGCGTAGTATGACAAATAGTGGCAAAAGAGTCTATAGTGGGCATTTGCGGAAGTCCGCTATACAATATAGTAGGTAACAAGGGTTTGTGTTGCTCTCGTTTGTTCCCTTGCCCGCTGGACAGCAAAAAGTACATATGGCAAATGCCACGGACTTAAGATCTCTCTGCTTCGAGGTACTAGATATTATCAAAACGAGCCCCCTTAACTCCGACTCTGACACACGCACCTCTCAGTTTCTATGCACCTCCGGGCATCCGATCGCTAGATTGGATAATCCAAGCCCGAAGTGTTAGTCACCAACCCGCTACTCTAGCGTCGGGTGCCCGAGCCGTGCCATTCTGCACCATATCGAGTGAGGATTAGCAGGTATTTCGCATTCTGACAACCCCCAACATAGACAATAAAACGTTTTTTTTATTTGAAGGAATCCCGACTTTTGGAGGCGAAAAAAAATATAAATAAAGAGGGCAAAGATCCAGCGAGTAGTTGTAACAAACGGAATAGTTATCTTTGAGAAAACGAAAACCATTAGGCTCACTTAAGCACACACATCGACTAGCTTGCTTTAAAGTGGACTTTTTTTTGGTGCACAGCATATATTTATTAAAACTGCTGCTTCACGCAAGAATCAAACGCGAAGATAAATCTAGAAAGACTGAGGGAAGAATACTAATAATATTTACTATACCAATATATTATTAAAACCACACGCGCACAAATTTACATACAATAATGTCTGATAACGACCGACGGTCCTCCCTCGAGGTCTCTCAGACATCGTCCGTGTCTGAGAGTGCCATAAAACCTGCAGTTGAAGAAGAGATGCTCCCTCCAGACCCTCTCGAGCTGACCCCCACTGCCAAGGGCCAAAGACCTGAAGAGGATCAGGGAGATGGAACCCTGGCGTCTCAGCAGGTCCTTCACGGCATGCCTCTGGTGCTCTGTTCCCTCTCTCTCCTGTGCTGCATGTTCTTGGTAGCGCTGGATCAAACCATTATTGTCACCCTGCTCAGTACCGTGGGCCAGAAGTTTGGCGAGTTTGGTCAAATCTCCTGGATCTCGTCAGGGTTCCTACTGCCAACATGCGTGCTGGCCATGTCGTGGGGTAAAATCTCGCTTATTTTCGGCCGTAAGTACACTATGCTGGTCGCAATTGTTTTGTTCGAGGCCGGCAGTCTCGTATGTGCCCTGGCAAACTCTATGGACATGCTCATCGGAGGCCGAGTCCTGGCAGGAGTCGGCGGAGGAGGAATCCAGGTGCTCGTTTTCATGATCATGTCGGAAATCGTCGCCATTGAGAAGCGGGGAATCGTTCAGGGTCTCGTGGGGGCTGCTTTTGGAATTGCGTCTGTGGTGGGTCCCTTGGTGGGAGGAGCTTTCACCTCCGATGTCACTTGGCGTTGGTGCTTCTATCTAAACCTGCCTATTGGCGGTGTGGCTTTTGTTCTCATCTACTTCTTGTTCAAACCCCCCTTCCCCAAGGGGAGTCTCAAGGAGAAGGTGCTGCGAATTGACTTTATCGGCACTGCCCTCATTGCCGTTGGTCTGGTCCTCCTCCTGCTTCCTCTGACTTTCGGTAGTTCGGGTATCAAGGCCTGGAACTCTCCACTTGTCATTGCCTTTTTCGTGGTCGGGGGTGTCATGTTCATGGTGTTTTTGGCTTACAATTTCACCCTGTCCAAGAACCCGCTTTTGCCTCCCGCCGTTGTCACCCTCTTCCACGTTTTGATCGTGGCTGCATGCATGTTTTGCGTCTTCGGCGCTTTCTTCTGTGCTGCCCTGTACCTTTCAATCTTCTTCCAGGTCGTCCTCGAGGCTGATGCCATGCACTCTGGTATCGATTTGCTGCCCATGATTATCCCCGTGGTGCTCTGCTCCATTGCAGGCGGAATCCTGATCTCCAAGACTCGGTACGTCAAGCCCTTCGCTGTGGCTGGCACCATTGTTGGCAGCATTGGCTTCGGTCTCCTCACTCTGCTCGATCAGAATAGTGGCACACCCAAGCGCATCGGTTTCCTGATCCTGCCTGGTGTGGGAATCGGCTGTTTGATGCAGTCTCTGACCCTTAACATCCAGTTGAGCGCACCTAAGAGAGACGGTGGTGTCATGATGGCCACTGCCTTTTTGGCCTTCTGCCGATCTTTGGGTGGTATTGTGGGAAGTACCCTGGGCCAAACTATTCTCGATGTCGTGTTCAAGGAGCATCTTCTGGCATCCAGTGTTTCTCTCCCAGGTGATCCCTCTCAGTACCTGAACTCCCCCGACCTCATTAGGGCCCTGCCACCTGCCCTGAAGGACGCCGTCATCGACGCATTCGTCAAGGGTTTCCATGGAGCCATGTACTTTGCCTTAGGACTGTTTCTGGCTGGGTTCGTGTTAAGTTTGTTTTTCAGCAACGTCCGAATTCCCAAGGTCGACCCTCAGGCTGCCAAGAAGAAGTCAGATCCCGAGGCCAAACTCGCCTCTGATGAGGAGCCAGTCCAGGAAGCTGAGAGCAGCGAAATGGCTGCCATGGCCGAGGAAAAGGCCCCAGTTGATTCTGAAGTTGCCTCGACGCACTCGGTACAGCACTAAAACCCCCCCTTTTGCATTGATCTCCCCACAACTTTTCTCATGACTGAAAATAGTCAAAATGTATTTAATTAATATTTACGCATGTATTAGAATTGTGAAATTAATAGACAAACTCCTTTCTCGCTTTCGCACCGTTATAGGCTAGCCTCCGGCGGCCCCCTGTCCGGGGAGGGTTGGTTCGGCTTCGCCGAATGACCTCTTCTACGAGCCTAAGGCAGCACCAATTCGAGTATCTCAGCACAGTGCTTGTAGTAGTTTTTGGAAACATTTCTGAATATTATAGTATATATGAGCAATTTTTTTTCTTTATAGACAGTATTTTATATGTGTTTTAAAATAATTTCATCTTTTAGCCATTGTAGACTTGAGCAATATTTCACAACATGAGCGAGAAACAGCATTATAGCCTATAGTAATTATATTTTAGGAATTGAATCCCAGTTCGATAAATCTTAAACTTAGTTCTTGCTTCTAGCAGCGTATGAGGTCTCCAATCCTAACTTTTTTTTAGCCTTACTTGTTACATATCTTCAGTCGGTTAAAGCCTTGATCTGACTACCATTCTCGACTTGGGTGAGTTAACGTACTAATGCTCAAAAGTTCGTATTCATTGCTTAGCAGTTCACTATATTAACATAAATAGTTCGAAGTAAATGAGAGTTTTTCTGTTGTTTAGTGTTATTAAACACGCTAACATCACCTACATGTCCGCATGTACTTCCTTCCAATTATTATCAATACATCGCTTAATAGTCTACAGCATCAGCATGAATAGTACTAAGCTAGTCAAAAATAACATTGTGTGTATATCCCGTCGTTAAGGTGAAAACCACATAGGCCAATGGCATCTACACAATAGTCTACCTAGCAGTAACTCATGCCCGATCTAGAAACAATCCATATGTTCAAACCGGCCGAATTTCAAGTCTCTTGTAGAGGTATTCAAGCTAATATAATGTTATAGTGATAAAGAAGCTTTACCAATGGCACGGAATATCGATAGCTTGCATGAAAGACACAGACTAACATTCAACCAAGAAGGTGAATTCTGGCATCTCAGACGTAACTGTCTATCGACTACGCTCTAAAGTCACATCCCGTATACTTAACAACGATCATAGAAGGCCGTGTAGCAGCTGCATTCCATTAAGCATGTCAGCCTACTGGGTTTCCTGTCTCCAAAATCATCTTCTACAACTCCAAACTACTGAATCCCGCGAGACGGGACAACCCTCTCCTCCCCTGGAAGGGCCTCGCCGGAAGGCTAAAAAACCACCCTCTGGTGACACTCATACCAACTAATAATCATTAACTATGGTACAACAACTCAACATCTACATGAATTAGTTATACGCTGTTCCCACTGCGCCAGGATAGCCCAGAACGACAGCAGTCACCTCAAAAACTTTTAGCGTGATCGTCTAGTTTCGCTTTCGGAATCGTCGCTCAGGAGCCTGCTGGCTGGAGACGTGGACAACAGACACGGGGATCTTGGCGAATCCGAGGCTCTTGAGCAAGTCAGCAGTGTCGGAGTCGACCTCCAATCCGTTCTCGTTGGCAGATACGTCCAGGGCAGAGACCTCAGGAACGTACTGGTCTCGTCGCTCTCGCTCCTCTTCCTGGAGTCGGAAAGAAATTCCTCGGACAGGTCCCTTCTGGATTCGCTTCATTAAGTGGGTCGTGTAACCAGCAATCTTGTTTCGCAGTCGCTTGGAGGGGATGTATGCAATTTCGTCGGCCAGTCGCTTGTTGGTCTCGAAGTCCATGGTGAGCTTGGGGTAATAGCCCTCGATCATTTGCTTGGCAGCTCGCTTGACGGTCTTGGTTCTGACTCTTCCCATTTTGAATGTGTTGCCTCAAAAAGTTTCTGTGGTTTCTGTGGTTTTCGGTCTTCAAAGGATCGTTGAAATTGCAAGTTTTCCACTAGGGCTGATCTCCTGCCTGTTTGGGTACTGTAAGACTGCTTTTTCTGCGTTCGGCGGTCTCTGGTACTCGCCACCCTGAGGTCAGTTATACGACACACTGTGAAATTTGAAGCCGCCTCCTGCGCGGCCCCCTATATTCTTAAGTTACACTGGAAGTATACGACATGTCTAATACGTGGTTTTTGTGACGGAGACCTATTACCGTCGTGGAGTGTACATAATCAGTTCAACTATCGCAATTGATACAAGTGAGCAAGTGTACTGCCTTAGGTGTGCTCATTGGGTCGGTTCTTCTCTCCAAATTCTCGGTCGACTGGACTATTAGCATCCCGCGAAGCGGGACTAACCTCCCCGGTAAGGGGGCTCGCCGGAGGCGATCCTGAGGCATTATTTGATTTTATGCGCATCTACCTGCCACACATTGGCTGGTGAATAATTGATTGAATTCAATTGAAATCTGTACTCGTCTGATAACTATAAAAGAGTCGATCATTGTATGGCTATACTGTAAAAGCAGAGAGCCTGAACTAAACCACAAAAAAGACTTCTACGAAGTAAAACCAGCCCTGCCCGGGAGGGCCCGCCGGAGGCAAATGGGACAGCTGCTGGGGCCAGTCCCAGACCCCGTAGCTCTGCTTCGCAGAGACATTCACGATATCAATACTTAACTATGTTTCGTTACCGCGAAGAGTATCTGCAGGGGATATGCAGTTTGCAGAATTATGGGGGAGCCTTACCCTGTCGTCAAATTCACCTCTCCCCAACCCTAGTTTGCTTTTTGACTATCATTTCACACCTGCTACCCGGAATTGCCACAAGTTTGGGTATCCCTCCCATCCCCCAACTCTCTACTTTTTCGCGCAACCAAGGCTTGTAGAGTGCTCGAACGCCCCATCGCGACCTCTCCAACCGACAATTCTATACCAGAACACGGGGATTTTTCTGGAAAAACCTGCCCGGACCTATCATTTAGTGTTTTACTCATGGTTGGCGCCCAAGAATGACTGTCATTCATCGCAAAAATGCCCCTTCCAACCCTCTCAAGGCGTCGGAGCCTGGTGTAAAGTACGTATGAGTTATCTAACAGGGCGCGCTGCGACATGTGTTGGCGTGTGTCCAGCGGTGTGTACGTGTGCACATCTGTGTGTACATCTCCATACCGGTGTGTACATCGCCACATTTGTGTGTACGTCTGCATATCGGTGTGCAAGTGTGGCCAGTGGTGTTATTGTGTGCATATCGGTGTGTGTGTGTGTGTTCACAACACTCGTCTGGCCGTTCTGCGAAGCAGAACAACCCTGCCCGGGAGGGCCCCCCCTCGGAGGAGGCGGCAAAACCCACCCAGCAAAATACTAACAAGGTTCCACTGCGACGTGTGTTCTTGTGACTGTACAAATCTCGTCCGCATACGCTGTGCTGAATGCTCGGACTACGATCTGTGCGTGTCGTGTTTCGCTAAGGGCCAGGCCACCGGTGCCCACAAGCCGTGGCACGATTACCTCATTGTCGAGCAGCATGCGTATCCCATTTTCGAGGAGGACTGGGGCGCAGATGAGGAGTTGCTGCTCATTGAAGGTGCCGAGATCGGTGGGCTGGGAAACTGGCAGGACATTTCCGACCACATTGGCGGACGGTCCAAGGAGGAAGTCGAAGAGCACTACCATAAGGTTTACTTGCAGTCTGAGTCGTATCCTCTGCCCAATATGAATCGCAGCTTTGATATCACGCCCACGGAGTTTGCCAACCGAAAACGGCGCCGTCTGGAGGACAGGCGCAAGAATGCTAGCGCACTTATGCCTATACCCAAGCAGAAACCGACCGCGTCGGTGCCGTCGTGCCACGAAGTCCAGGGATACATGCCTGGCCGGCTGGAGTTTGAGACCGAAGCTGAAAACGAGGCCGAAGTGACGGTCAAAGACATGGTGTTCGAGCCCGAAGACCCCGAAACCGAGGTGGATCTCAAGCTCACCATTTTAGACATTTACAACTCGCGGCTCACGACCCGAGCCGAGCGGAAAAGAGGCATTCTCACCCACCGCCTGCTCGACTACCGCAGGAACGCTACGATGGACAAGAAAAGGACCAAAGAGGAGCGTGACCTCATGAACAAGATCCGGCCTTTTGCGAAGTTGATGACGTACGAAGACTTTGATCTGTTTTCCGAGTCGGTCCTGACAGAGCTCCAGTGCCGGCGACGAATCGCAGAGCTCCAGGAGTATAGAAGAAACGGCGTGAAGACGCTGGAGCTGGCATCTAAGTACGAACGGGACAAGGCGGTCAGGGTAAATGTCATGAACCGGGCCGGGTCTCCCGCTGCTTTGCTGACTGCCCCCAGTTCGCGTTTCACTGCCAACTCTATGGCTGCCAGCCATATGACTGGCGGTCACAGCAAGTACGGTAGCGCTTCAGTGGCTAGTTCTGCGTACAACAGCTCGGAGAGCGAGCGGGCCACGCCTGTCAATGGCGTGACCAATGGCAGCGGAGGGCTTGTCAACGGCGGCGTAGGGTCCAAGTTCCGCAAGTCTGCAGTCAACCCGCTGGACATCTCGCGTGCGACAGACGTGGATCTGCTGAGCCCGCAAGAGCAAGTGCTGTGCAGCCAAATCCGCATTCTACCGAAGCCATATCTGGCTATTAAAGAGACTTTGTTCAGAGAGCTTTTGAGGACAGGGGGTATTCTGAAAAAGAAGACAGCCAGAGAGCTGATTAGAATTGACGTTAACAAAACTGGGAGAATCTACGAGTTTTTCCAGAACCAAAAGTGGATTTCTTGACTGGAAACCCGCAAACCCAAGTTGCATTATTGGCGTTTAAAATGCATGTTAGTTATTTATTATATTGTACATTAGTTATGAAAACATGTCATACGAGGCATCTCCACCTGCCTCCGGCGGTCCCTCCCGGGGAGGGTTGGTTCTGCTGCGCAGAATGCCAAAGGAGTAGGAGCTGAAAGCGTTTCTTCCCCTCGTAGGTCAATCGTAGGTGTCGTTTCGATGAAATCTCACGAAGTGGGACAACCCCTCCCCGGGCAGGGGCCGTGCCGGAGGCGAGCAAGAGAGTATCCGTGTACCTAAGTCAGAGCCAAAAGTGTCGCTTCTGCTTGGGGTTCGCTTGTAGGTACCTTTTCGTCTACCGTGTTGGTAGTTTCTGTTTGTATGGTCTGAGAAGCTGGGGCATTGTTGGGATACCGAGCTATGACCCGGTCCTCAGAGTCGACCATTTCAAAGCTGTATCTGCTCAAGTAGTGAGGGATTGCGGAAGCCTGGCTCCCGTACTTTTGGTAGTTGGTGTGCAACTCAAACAGGGGGACAGCTACTAGCTTCAGGTTCTCCGGCACATACAGACTCTTCTTCTTGGGTAGCTTCACCAGATATATCTTTTTGCACTCTTTGGGTCGGGTCACATGCGGAGGGATGTATGGATACATGTAGGTTTCGAAGTTGGGTCTCCACCACTGAGAAATGCATTCTCCAATGTCCCACTGTGAATGCGAAGGATCAATGGTAGTATCTGAAGTCGTAGTATGTGAAGTCGCAGTATCCGAGGTCGCAGTATCCGAAGTCGCAGTACCCGAAGTCGCAGTACCCGAAGTCGCAGCACCTGAGGATCCAGTACCCGAAGTCGCAGTACCCGAAGTCGCAGTACCCGAAGTCGCAATACTCGAAGTCGCAGCACCTGAGGATGCAGTACCTGAAGTCGCAGTACCTGATTGTGAAGGAGGAGCCACCATTTCGTTCAGACTACGTTCCAGACCAGCCGTCTCGGCTTCATCTGGGCGCAAATAGGATCCTGGAAGTTTATAGTACGAGTCTGCAATCAGCAGCATCAGAACGTATGGGTGTGCGTGCTCGTGGCACAGTATCAAGCCCTCGACGCTCCGTCGCATGCCATGTTTCTCGTATTGATCTTGTAGTCGGGCCAGCCGGGCCATAACGCTCGGATCTTCTTCTTCCTGGGCCTCTTTCACGTCAAACTTGTAGTTGGACAGAGGATACAACCGGATAGTCTCTTGGCCGTAATCGAACGGAAGGTGCGCAGGTGGCACATTCCGTGATTTACGGGCAATTTCACTTATAGTGGTCATGGGCCTCTATAAATAATGTACAAATGTATATGAAAACCGAAAGATTTAGCGTTAGATTTAACGTTAAAGTGAATTTGACTGTGTGTTGATCTGGAAGACGCTTCGGCGGCCGCTGCCGGGAGGGTTAGGTTCAGCTTTCACAGAAAGCGTACACTCAACAATACATTAAAAGAATATCATATGTCTTCAATTAAGCGACTAAGTAGTTAGATAGTATCAATTGTGTACATAGGCTTTAACTGACACCCGTTTTACGTCATCACAAGTTTCTGCGAAGCATAACCAACCGCCGTCCTGCAGTCCAAAAGGTACCAATAGAAAGATCGGCGACAGATGCATAACAATATATACTTTAATACTCTCCACGTATCACATAGCTCTTCTTTTCAACAATGCGAATAGCAGGATGGCTAGTTGCCAGCGTCATCTGCGGACTAACTACAGCGTCTGTGAGTGGGACCGGCCTGCCAGTGAGCTGCATATCCCGCCATATCGACAACGGTGAGCACAAATTCGACGAAAATGGGAATCCGTTATATGAAGCGTTCCCGATATGCAATGAGACAGGAAAACCTCTTGAACTGCGGCAGGACGACGGGCCCCTCAACTGTACTTTTACACTGATAGATGAGCTGTACCACCTGATGCAACTGTATCTGCACCAGGATGTGCCGTTCTCGTGTCGGGTGCAGCTTCCCGACTCTTCGTACGTGAGGCTGCCTTTGAGCCTACGAGGAGATCTTGAGACGAGCCATTTGGACATCGACACCAATGTGAACCTGGTAATGCTTTCCAGTGCTGACACTGGGGCCCCGGTTTCGGGCGTGGGTTTCTCACCCTTCCACCACGACACCCAGAGGTACATTATAGGAGATGAAATAACATTGCAATTTCTGGTTACATGGTACACGGGGCCGCAACTTCCCAGACTGTTGCAGATGAAATATAGGGCTATCGGCTACTGTCTTGCCACGTTCGTAGCCTCTACTGTCTTGTGCGTCGGTGCCTTCACCACTCTGGTGATTCCACGCAGGTTAAAGAGTCTGGGCGAGTTTTCAAAGCTCGACTGAGTCGTTTCTGCGTGCCTCCGGCGGCCCTACCGGGGAGGCTTCGTTCTGCTTCGCAGAAAGTTTGCGGGAGTTAAGCAGAAAGCTTTTTCTTGAGAACCAGTAATGCTGAGCGCAGATTTTCGTCCAGTGCGGGCTCTAAGGTAGCCGTGAGGTAACGCTCATCGATGTAGTCGGCCAGCAAAGGGCCCAGAAGTTTTTTGTTACTGCTCTTGGTGTGGCTGGCAGCTACAAGTCGCAGCAGGTCCGGGAACGACGGGTCATCGTGCGACACGTAGCGTATGGGCAGCGTGGCCGCCAGCACCAGGACTTTGGGAGACTCGCTGATGAAAGTAGGACTTTGTATATAATTGATGACGTGAGACGCCAAGTGCTGCTGGTCGAGGTCGGTGAACATGTCGACCAGCTGCAGCATCTGTAGGCTGAATGCAAACTTCTTTTCGGTGGTATTGAGACTCTCCATAGCTGCATCGTAGACAGCAAGCGCTATGTCTCCTTTCAAGGCCGGGTTGTTCTCTATGCTGCCCAGCATAGACATGTCGGCCTCTGGGAGTGACTTCAGGTCTACCTTGGCGAGGTCTGCGCTTGTGAGCTCGTCGCTGTCGTCAAGCTGCACGTGAGAAGAGCCTGTAGCCTGTATTTCGTCTGCCAGTTCACGCTCCCTTTCTTCCCGCTCGGCCTGGAGACCCAGCAGACGCCGCCGAGCTAAGATCTTAGACACGTAGATGAGCTCAAGCTTGATGTATTCGTACCACATGGTAGCCTTGTCTGCGTTGAACCTTAGGCCGCGCTGCATGACAGACCGGGCTGTTTTTATGCTGGCATTGTCCTCCATCTCGTACTTGGCAGCCAGGATCCACACCTCCGGTTTGGCCGGATGCAACTGGAGGAGCGTGGTGAAGACTTTGGTCACGACGTTGATGGCCTTCTCTCTTTTGGCATATTCAATGTATGCAAGCCACAACGGAATGTCGCCAGCAAACCGCCGGGTACCTCGTTCGTAAATGAATAGCACACGTTTAGGGCCTGCGTAGTCTGACACGCCTGAGATCTTTGGTCCGCTTTTCACTCCGAGTCGGTGAACTCTTTTCCGTCGCAATTTCTCGACGTTGATCTCGTACTCGGCGTACTTCACAAAGTCTTTCACTTTGCACGTTCTTGAGTTGATCCTGTGCTCAAAATCAGTCCTTTTCTTCATAATAACTGCCAGCTCCTGCTTGGAAAAGAGTCCCTTTTTATCAAGGTCTTCCAGCTCGGCCACTGTCTTCTCGAGAAAGAATCTGATCTTCTCCGACATGGCTACGAAGGACTATAAAAGGACCGCTTCTAATACTAGTATGTGTACAGTTGTGTGACGTATAACTGGTACCTTCGACTCTATGCGTTCTGTAGTAGTCTCCTGTTGTAGATATTTATTCTTTTCCTCTAGTTGATTGCAGTAGAATTCAAAAACTACTTTGAAACTTTAAATTATTCTAAAAGTTTGTGTCCGCGTCACGTGTGGCGTTTGGGCTGGATTGTTCTGCTTCGCAGAAGTTATGTCTGCAATTGTGTGAGTGTTGGAGCAGCTTGTGTATAGCTAGCTGCGTTGCCCGGTTGAACACTGGGGCTATTGGTGGGAGACTCTTGGTTTGAAGTAGCTCTGTGCAGTGCAACGCTGAAGCTAAATATCCAAAAAAAAAAAAACTACTATACTACTCGTCAATACGTCGCAGCAATCTCATAGAGGTAAGAGATTCGTATTTAGTTTTGAGTCTCTGGTTGTCTCCTGTTCACAACCTTCTACACCTTCTAACTATATATTTCTACCAAGCTTCAAAAGCTCCCTCCAACCTGTTCGTTGTGGGCTTCAATAGTGTCTCCATCGGCAATATCAAGCTAGGTTAGTGGGTACATTCCCTTAATACTTTGATGTTTCACGTGTTTCTACGCGCTTTTGCCACTTCTACGCTCGACTTTCGACGTCAGTCTGCTCGCCTTCGGCAGGAACCCTTACCGGGGAAGGGCTGTCTCGCTTCGCGAGTAGACTTCAGGCATTAAAACTTAACCGTAGGTCATGAAGAACAGCTTCAAACACTACCCAAACGTCTCTGTCAAATGCTACTACTTACTGATTCCGGTGTATCCTGCTCCGAAACACGCTCTCCATCGTACAAAAATCGCAGGGCTTTCGTGTCCTTGCCGGTTCGCTTGCAAAAGGCGTCAATCACCTTGCGCAGCTGCGTGGTCTTCTTAATCTTGAAAAACACCTCGGTCGACGAGTCGGTCACCCGAATATTGATGTGTTCCGACGATTCTGGCTTGACGTCACTCTTGACGGCAGAATCCTGCTCCTGGTTCTCTGACATGATATTGGATGGGAATGTGAAAATGAATAATGTTAAATTGTGATATATTATCTGATATATTTCAGAGATTTGGACAGGAGTGAAGACTTAGGGAGGGTAAGTTGCATGAAAATCTATCGCCACACCGGTGGGTGTGGGGAGAGGATTTTGAGAGAAAAGGGAAAGAACGAGATGAGAGAGGGTTTGGGATTCGATCAAATCAATCTATCGCAGATTATGACGGTGGTGGGTTATTGTCTTTGGAGAGCCTCTATATGCCTATACTTGTCTACACTTGTGTAGAACTTTAAAATTTATATCCTTTTTTCCCTCACAAGTTTGTGTAGGAATACTGTTCGTATTATTTACTAACTATGAAAAAAAACTGACTGACTGATACTAAGGTTGAAAGTCTGGTGTAGTTAGAAGGGGTATCAGCGGGATTAATATTTGTGTGAGTAACCTTGCAACATGTAGTCTAACGTTAATGTTAGAGGGTCTCTTAACCTGTACATTATCATCTCTATTACAACCGTAGTCCAAGGGTGACGAGTAGTTGCGAGGATGCTCTCCTTGCAGACGCCTCGAGTTGCAGAAATAACGATAACTGCGTGTTTGGCTGTTAACAGTATGTTCAGTTGCTGTATTTAGTTAATCTCAAGAGTAGTAGTTACTATTCAATGGTATATATTGTTTATAAACATGTTAACCAGTAGGTTGTATCTAACTAATAAGTTATTCCCCAGTCATCTCTCTCGACCTAGATCAACAGTTGGTAGTGTAGGGTAACTGTGGTTGGCTCGACGAATACTATATGGCTCTCATTTTAGCTGGCACTATTGGGAGGCTCTTTTGTGGTTCAGAGCGTAAATTGCTGGTATATAGGTTTTCAGGATGTATGGCTGAGAGAGGTTTGATATGATACGATGCTTGACGCTGTTTTGAGACTCACAGGACACATCTGTAATTTATGGTACTCATTTAGATCCTATATACCATAAGAGTGCGCATGCTAACCTCTACAGCAATTAGTAGCTGGATCTCGAGAAAGAGGAACAGAAGAAAATGAAAAGCCACTCACATCGAATCAAACCTGTGTGTGCATTTGTGTGTTCACACTTAAGACAACAATATCTGTATAGCCAATACCAATACAGTGTGCTCATCGACACTCTCGAATACTGCCAGTACGCACGTTAAATCTTAAGTGTGGCGATCAACGGCCCTGGCGATACCCCACGAACAAATTACAGCTTGCATGAAATATGGGCACCACCAAGTCATGCGAGCAAATAAGGGGTGTGCGTGCGGCACCTTTCTCAGCATTGTTTTACCGGGTCTGCATGCGGGTAACTAACTCGCATTTTAAGATTAGCCATACAATAATCAAACTCAAGGCTAATGAGACACAAACTGGTTGTTTCTGCGAAGCAGAACCAAGCCTCCCCGGTAGGGGCCGCCGGAGGCATGTCCACGTTGCCTCCGGCGGCCCCTACCGGGGAGGCTTGGTTCTGCTTCGCAGAAACTCGAATCGAATCGAACCGCTTCACGCCATCGCCTGATGAGGGGTGCACCGGGTAACATGGCGGCCTCACACCAATTTGGATTAAAACAGGGCAGTTTTTTTTGTGGGGTAAATCTGTCACGAGGAAGAGTGTCCTTCTTACCTTCTTTTCGGCACTAGATTAAAGGATAACTTTGACAACCATAATCTTTGTCCTCTGAGCGCAAGAAACGAAGCAAGAAAAACAATTGGAAATTGGTAACTAGCAGAGTGGTCTGAGAGGGGGAAAGACTCGACAAAAAACAACAACACCGCAACCACAGATTTAATACTAGGCTCACACGCCATTTTTTTTTATTTATTATTCTTCTAGTTTTGTATTTTCTTCTCTTCTATTTTTCTCGTTCGAAGAAACACGGCTGGATAACCGATTGCTTGAGTAGTTACTAAGTTACTACTGACTATTTGCTAGAAGCTGCCAGGCTGATATTTATACTAGACAATCTATAGAGAAGGAAACGAAACAGACGACCCTACCTGAAGAAAGAGACACGTGAAAAATACAGACGACTAGAGCAAAAGACGACGAGACGAGTGTAAAGTTTTCTTATACATTACAAGATTGCGCCAACGAAGAAAATTTAAGATTGCAACGTATATTTGCCAATTGCCGCCACTGCTTTTGCTACGATTAAATCGCATAAAAAACTACGGCGATTAATTGCAAAAATCTGGTTGAAAACTAGCAGAAGGTAAGTTTCGCAC
Organism: Spencermartinsiella europaea; assembly: GCA_030579595.1. NCBI lineage: Eukaryota > Fungi > Ascomycota > Dipodascomycetes > Dipodascales > Trichomonascaceae > Spencermartinsiella > Spencermartinsiella europaea. The sequence continues at coordinate 130,462 of JAKTRG010000025.1, forward strand.
TGACAAAACCTCCCTGGTAGAGGCCACACCGGAGGCGAGCTTTACATTGTCTTCGGCGGCCCTACCGGGGAGGTTTGGTTCTGCTTCACAGAATCACTTTGACTTTGCAAGCGCAAGGAAGTTTAATTTTTTGGATCTACTAACTAGAAAGCGAATTAGAAAAAGTATATAGGAACCCTAGTACAAGTCCCATGGCCCAGGAAAGAGCCGACCAGGACAGCGGGCCAGGTTCGTCACCGTCCCACCAACATCAGAGCGGGCAGAAGCAGGCACAGCTAGACAAACGATTCTCTCCCTTTGACGACGATGAATCATATTATTTAAAGGAAAGCTTATTACCGGCGTCTCTCAGAAACGGCGGGTTGTCAGCCGTGTCGTCGAGAAGACCATCGTACGCTGCAGAGTTTTCCACCCGGCCGAGGCTGATGGATCACCTTCTGAGTGACACAAAGGACATTAACGACATGCCAGGGCTGACAACTACGCTGTCCAACCCGAACTCGTCAATGTCTCCCCTCTTCGACGTGGACAGGTGGTTCAATGGAGGAACAGGAGGAGGAGGAGGCCAGTCAGGAAACCCACCAGCGGGCAACGGTAGTCCGCAGCACAACCCTAAAAGCCCAATCACCCCAGCGTCCCAGTCGTGGAATTTGTGGAAAGAGCCGACTCTGTTAGACCAAAACTCAGGTCAGAAAAAGGCGTTTCGCAGTTTGAGCTTTTCCCACGGGCCTCAGCGATCTATATACGACCAGCAGCAGCCGGGATCTCATCTGCTCGACACATTCAGCGAAGAAGAGGACGAACGACAGCAGCAGCAGCAGCAGCAGAATTTGAACCAGGTTCATGCCCAGGCAGCTCAGGTACATGCCCAGGTACAGCAAGCTCAAGCTCAGGCTGCTCAAGCTCAAGCTCAGGCTCAGTACATGGCTCGAGTTGCCCCGAATGCCCTAAGTGCACTCTCATTGGGTGGCCCGTCCACAGGTCAACCAGGTGGGCAGCAGCAGTCTTTTGGCCAGCAAAATTTTTGGTTTGGTCCCCCGGGTTCAAGAAGACATTCATATGCAGGAGAACAGAACATTGTGGGAATTGGTAGTGATGAGGATGAAGAACAGCAACAGCAACAGCAGCAGCAGCAGCAGCAACAACAACAACAACAATCACAACAATCACAACAGCAACAACCGCAGCAGCAACAACAAAAACATCAACCACCCCCAGCACAGCAACCTCCCCATTCCCCCAAAGCTGGATCTTTGGCGAGCGGAGGAGGCAGCAGTGAGATTGTCGACAATTATTTCACAATAGACGAACTCGGACGAAATTCAATCTGCGACTACATCCTAAACCCTGCCGGATCATCGCCATCGAGCTCTTCTCCTATCCTTCGATCGCAAGATTCGTCCCTGTCCCCAGCTGGTGTGGACCCTGCCTCGCTGATTTCTGTCTCCAGCACCAAACTATACTTTGTGCAGTTTAAAGCAGGAAGAGTCGACGTGTTTTTCATCCCAGAAAACTCCAATCTGGTGGTTAAAGTCGGAGACTTGGTCATTGTGGACGCTGACCGGGGAAGAGACCTCGGCAAAGTCATCAAGGATCACGTCACCGTCGACGAGGCTGGAACCCTCAAGCTGAAAAGACACCAGGAGCAGCAGGCCATTCTGCAGCACAACCCGAACGTGGCAGCTTCGGCCGGACAATCGGCCACTCCAGGCGTCTGTATGCCCAAGCAGATTCTACGGTTTGCTCAGGGAGCCGAGGTACAGCAGATTGTGAACAAGCTCGCTGACGAGGAAAAAGCCGTGTCAATGTGTATCCACAAGGTGACCGAAAAGGGTCTGGACATGAGTGTGTTGGACGCCGAGTATCAGTGGGATAGAAGGAAGCTCACGTTCTTCTATTCTGCCAGCCACCGAATCGATTTCAGAGATCTCGTCCGAGAACTTTTTAGGATTTACAAGACTCGAATTTGGATGTGTGCTGTGAACAGCAACGCGGCTTCTACAGGCAATACTAAAGCTGCCGCTGCTGCAGCTGCGAGAGGAGCAATGTTGGCCAATGGCAGCCAAGACCAACAGCCGTTGTCACCTACTCTGCACGACATGACGTTCGCTCCCGGTGGTGGTTCTGGCGCCACTGCTGCCAATGGACCACCTGGGTCTATTGGCTCAATGCCTGTTATGACTATGGACATGATGCCACCAGGATCTCCGTACCAGGGTCAGCCTCCTATGATGGGTAATTGGCCAAGATCGGGCCGCGTTGTGGCGCCAGGTGGCCAACAGTTCAACTACCAGATGCCCGGCATGATGCCTCCTCAGATGGCCCCTGCTCCGTATTGGTACGGGATCCCTCCTCCCCAGCAGCCGCCTGCCAATTCCTATTATTAAAAGCCGTGTCTTATGCCTCCGGCGGTCCCTTCCGGGGAGGGTTGGTTCTGCTGGGCAGAAAACACTCGACTAACGACAGACCGCTAAAACGTCTCGCCTTGCCTCCGGCAGCCCCCCTCGGACACCTGGAGTGGTTTAGTATTTATTATGATTACAGGTATAACATTCTTTAGAGATAGAGTATAGAACGGGTTATGTAGCTATATATATGAAGGCGTGTGACGAGAGCATACAGTCCACGAATTAATCAAAGACAAGAAGGTCCCCTTATAGCCCCCTTCGTAGAAAGTGTACACTCAGCGATAAATTACAGGTCATATAGCTACATACTGATCGACCCCGTAGCTGGATGAGTTAGGTAGTTGCAACACCAGCATCAGCTTCTGTGGTGGTAGTACCAATCATTTACATAGACTTTAAACGAGATCAATCACCACCATCATCTCATCATCTCAGGCTTCCGTTCACAGAAATAACCCTGGACCCTATTTTTGACAGCTGTTCTCATATACTCTCATAATGCTATTCGGATTTTAGGTACAGAGAAGATATTTTGCGCAGCTTTGGTCCCTATGGACCAATCTTACAATATACAATATATATATATATATATATACCATTGCTCCGAACCACAGAGCGTAGCAGGTCAAAAACAGACCATTTTGGACAGTGACTTTTAGGTGTTGGATAACTGATCTGCATCAAAGTTACGGCAAGTTCTGGGAAGCAGAACCAACCCTTGCCGGGAGGCGCCGCCGGAGGCAGCTGGAAAGGCAGCAGTCGACCAGCGGGTAGACAGTTTCTTACGTTGACATAGAGTTTAAACGAGACCAATCGTCATCACCTACGTTAGTAAATGGTTGTTTGTGGTAGCAAACGTACTTTAGAGTTGATCGACATAAGTACACGGTTAGTCGCGTAAAAGCGCGGGACGCGAGGCGCGTCATGGGCAAGGTTATTTTGGCAAAGCAGGAGTAGTTCCTTGATTAGATGCTAAGAGTAAAGAGCGTGAGAAATAGTATAATCATACAATTGACGGAGAAATAGAAAATAAAAAATAAAAAACGTACAGACAGGAGACTAACCACGGTTGTGAACGCGTAAATGTGCTCCAACAGAATGCTAATGTTATTTACATTACAAGTGTAAACTGTAATGAGATTTCACGTAGATCATCAAACGTAAAAAGTGCCAGCAAAATAATGGCAAGCTGTAACATTCTCTAAGCACGTCACCGCACTCTTAAGCTTATAGATCCATCTGTCTAGTTAGCCGTGTATGCTGCCATGCATTTCTCTTTCATCCGTGCTCATGCCTGTCTTCCCTATATATGTCCGCTAATGGCATTCCAAGCGTAATATGCAGACCCAAATAAGAGCGTGTTTGAATAGGTGCGTCGTGTTTACAGTTTCAAAAACGGAGAGGGTCAAAGTAAAGAAGTCAAACGTAGTCAGTGGAACATAGATAGATATCAGACAAAATTGATATGAGATAAATTAATGTCACTAGCTATTTATCTCAAGCAGATATTAATTCATGCCTCCTTCTCTCATCTTCTCCTACCGTAGTTTGTACGTTCCTCTTCTCCTACCCAAAAACATTCCTCTGCCTGCATTTCACACGCCGAATTTGGCTTTAAACCACACACAAACAAAACAGATATCGTAATAATGAAAACCGTAAATTACTGCAAGCCGCGTAACAGTTTTAAAAACTCGTAGATCTAAACAATCTTCAGAACTTCGACACAAAACAACCGTAAAGTAAAACCTCTCCACTCCTTTCTTCTCCTCTCTGTGACCTTTTTCTACTTCATCTACACAAGTTTTATAAAAAACGTCATGGCACGCCCTTCTGTTTGCGACGTGCAGTTCTTGTTAAAGTCTCCTCAGCCTCCGCGGCAGACTCCTACCCCTCCTCTCGACGCGAATACTAATATACACATGCCTAATCCCGTGTATTCTCGTCCTCGAAGCTTTGGAAGCAGCGGTGGAGGGAGAGATCTAGATAATTACGGAGGATATCAGAACGCGGGATATCTTCCTAATGGGTACCGGGTCACCGACGAACAGCAAGTGCCCGTGATAACTCCTTCAAACACTCCTTTCTCGCCCGAGAGGGCGATTGGGTCCAAAAGGATCATCTCCACCATTGCGACTCTTTCTGCGAAGCAGAACCAAGCCTCCCCGGTAGGGGCCGCCGGTGGCATGGCTCTACCGGCTGTGCAGGCTTCCAACAACATCGCGTTTATCTCACACTCTCCGTCCACTTTCCCGCTGCAAGACCCGTGTATAGACAACGCGCAGCTTGCACGTCGAAAGCGAAGACGCACTTCGCCCATGGAGCTGAGTGTCTTGGAGTCTGAATTCAAAAAGTGCTACAAGCCAAACAAGATAGCACGCGAAGAAATTGCTTGTCGAGTTGGAATGACTGAAAAGGCAGTCCAGATCTGGTTCCAGAACAGACGGCAGTCGCAGCGCAAGCAGCAGCAGGTGGTGAAGCTCGACACGGTTGATTTGGACCGGTCGTCGTTGTCTTCTTCAGACAAATCAGACCCTCCGGCTCAGATCCACTCTCAGAGTCGATCTCAGAGTGAACCTGAGATTCATAGAAGTAGCTCGTCTGACGTAAAGAGCGCTCAGACGACACAGAATAACAACCCCGAGAATCAGACCACATCATCGCGACCTTTACTCAGTCGTGCTCCTGGTTTGGTCAGAACCACCCATCCTCCTCACATCCCTGACCTGCACGATAACTATACCTCAAACACCAAAAACAGCAACACCCCGTTTGCTATCTACACGGACCCACACGACTCAAAACCTGCTCCTGCCGTGTCGAAACGCGCCTCGTCGACCCCCTCCCTCAAGCTGTCCATGTCCGACGACGGCAAAGCACAAGTGGTCATCTCCACCAGCCCACTGAAACCGGTATCCGGCAACGCCCAGCACAACAAACCAAATCCCGGCAAATCAGCCCTAAAATTGCATAGGTCATTCTCCGCTACCTCGCACCACCCCAAATCTGCAGCATTGATGGACCACCACTCCAGCATGTCCTTCACCAGCGGTTCAGACTCGAGGATCAAAGACCGCGAGGCTGAATGCATTTCCAACCTCCTTTCGCTGCGATCCGGCGTGTGGAACTAAAGCGGAACTAAAGGCTTTGATAGCTAACCGATTAACACTGTAAACTAATATATTCACGCTCTAAAGTCTGCCAGTTCGCGCGAAAGGGAAACTGGAAAGCTGCTGGGGCCAGCCCCAGATCCCGTAGCTCTGCTTCGCAGAGATGTCTTTGGTAAAAGCTAACTTGTTATAACAACATTAACTTACCAGTAATATAATAGCATATGGTATATGCTTATATCTTTGGTTGAAATTAGGCATATCTGTATATATCTACAAGTCTAATGTTTCTGCATTTCGAACATGATAGATCTGCATCCTCACATCCACTCCGCTCTGATGGAGATATCCAGGATATCCAGGATATCTCGGTCATGCAAGGAAGAAACCGTACAAGAGTTAGCAACAGTGTATAATAGAGCGTTTTCAGACGATCCTCTGCATTTGTGTTTATATAGAAGCCCTTATAGCCGTGTAGACGCGCCTGCTGAGTATCAAGAGAGTTTGGTCCAGTATAAACGTAGAGAGCTTCACCTGTACATAGCCAAGCAGGATATATTAACTCTTGGGTGCTATATACAGGGGCAGGTTGTTGGTTTTGTAATGCTACGAGTGCCTAAGATGTACCTGGACCAACTGGGTAAGACAAACGAAAGTTCGCTGCTCGACAGTGCAATCTTGCGCGTGAGATGCTCAGTAGGACTCGCTCGCTGGTTTCTAACCCATCCCCGAATATTTAGACGGCGTGAAGCGCTGAAGTACGCTTTCGTTCGAAGCACCAAAGTACCTCGCGATGCCAGCTCGTTTTACATATATCATGTAGCAGTGGACCCTGAGCATCAGAGACAGGGCATCGGCTCGAGACTCTTGCAAGAAGCCATTAGGACAGCGAGCGATCTGAGCCGTACGTGCGGTACGAGTGCGAAGAAGAAGCCCCCAGTGCCAATTTACCTGGAAACTCTGCACCCTCAGTACTACGCTCGGCTTGGGTTTGAGCCTTTTGATCGGTTTCAATTTAACGGCATTGTGATATACCTAATGAGAAACACAGTTGCTAGGAACCCTCAGGAGGTTGTAAGGGAAACGGCGACTACGTAACCTCATTAGGTTTGTAGATACATTTGAATTCATAACATGCATTATATACACTGTGCTGCTCCTCAGAACAAACTGCACTTCTTCTTGTTCTTCCAACTCTTCTCATTGCGCGAAGCGCATCAAACCTCCACGGAGTGGCCCCGCTGGAGGCGAGCGTACAACGTTTATTGCAACATTCAGCTGCCTGAGGAAGCCTCTGTGGCATCTGAAATAGGCTGAGCAGCTTTCTTTTCTTGGATTTCTCTCATCATGTTTTGCTGGACTTCTTCTATTTTCTCGTGAACGTCTCCTATGTTTTTTGGACTTATAGATCGGAGTACGCCCTTGGGCTGGAACTGGAACGCCAAATAGCGCAGAGCACTAGCCTCGATGATGAGTCGGTGTGTTTTAAGCAGATCTCGGACCCTTACGCCCTCCTTGGTCAAGATTTCGACTCTCTTTCTTTGACCGATAGCACTTTGCAGATTTGGCCTGTATTGGTCCACTACGAACAGCACATTAAGGTTATTGAATTCGTGCTGGTTTAAAAACTGCTTACCGGCCTCAGAGTGGCCCGTGACAAACTCTGCCTGTCCGTCCACCACTACTATACGTCCTTGTCGATATAAATGGCTCAGTGCTATTCGGAAAGCTCTGTGGTACGACTGCAAGGGCAGCTCCGTCGACAGATCTCGGCCTGGCTTGTACGCATGAGCCATTCCACCGTCGTGTCGGGTGGGACTGCCTCGGTCTCCCTGACGTGCCCGACCAGTGTACTTCTGCGGTCTCAGCTTCTTCCTACTATATCCCATTTCGGCTCGTCCAATGACGTGTCGCGACCCAACTCGGGCCGCATCGAGCTCAAAGACCACGGCCTGCCACAGCAGATCCCGTCGCAGCGGCTCTCCCAAAAACGGAGTACCCACAGGCTGAAACTTCACAGGCTCAAGAGATGGAAACTGACGGGTAGTCGTCAAGACATGGGCCGGCAGTTTGGCCGCCCGCACTGCCATCGGCACAGGAGCACCCCCCGACGATGCATATCTCACCGCTACACTCGCGCATCGCATTAATTGTGGCTGAACCCAGTTCATGTTTGCGATGCTGTCGAATCTTTCCTTTCACGTTCGAATGCTCTCAAAGAGTTCTTCTGAAAATTTCAAACATCAGAACTATTCGTCACACATTATGTAACCAAGCCGCTCAACATGAGGTGCGGCGAACGTAAGATCAGATTATGCAGGGGGTCCATACATGTATACCGACTCTCTCTGATGGTGAACGGTGTACGGTGAACGTTCGCCTCCGGCGGGGCCACTCCGTGGAGGTTAGTTCCGCTTTGCGAAATAGTGTATTAAGGTGACATAAGTGTATATGAAAATAGCTATGCGATTGGTGCTGTGTTTTGTGTTTCAGCAACTCAATAGCTTTATCCAATGGGGGTTTTTACAGACTTAGAAGAGATCAATCACCTTCATAATCACCATCATCAGGTTCACCGTACAAAACCACTTCAATACTTATTTCTCTATTTTTCACAAATTTCAATATAGCAAACCTGATGTCTATCATCGATATAAATATTCTGCGAAGCGAACAACCCTCCATGGGAGGGATGTGCCAGAGGCGAGCTAAGAAACAACCTTTATCAGCCACTCAGACACTCGACTGATCATTTTGGGGGTTACCTTATGGCCCACTCCGGGTTCCAACCAGATATCCACGTTTTGGACGTCAGTGCGGGCTTCATACCAACGTTGAGTGAAAATAGGAGGTACCAAGATGTCAACCTCACCGCAGGTAATACAGACCCTGATAGAGGGTGGCAGAGCCGCAACAAATTTATCTTGCTTCACTGTAAGGTCGTATAGAGTTTTAGGGAAGAGTAACTGTTGGTGCGGAGTGAAAGCTTGGGCCAAAACTTGGTAGTCCATTGGTTCGTTGTTCGCAGGCAGTTTTACCTTGGTGGAAAGAGATTCGTCTACCTGCCTACACATACGATCAAAGACCAACAACGATAGATTAGGGCTGCCAATAATGGGAGCCACCGCATAAATCTTGTCCGGAATCATGCTGGCAGTTCTCCAAGCCACATGTCCGCCAAGTGAAACACCGGACACAATGTTGATGTATTCGCCCGGGGTTACGTCCTTGTGGCACAAGGGAAGATAGGAAGGGAGGTAATCAATTACCTGGCACATGTCTTGAGCTGACCCTTCCACCATAGTAATGAGGTCCTGAGCATGCGATTCATTGCCAGAAGTCCAGTCTTCAATGGACTTTTGCGTCATAAATCTGGCCCCGTGTAACCGAAGATCAAAAGTGACGGCAATGGCGGGTGGGAGTGAGCCACTGGCATTGGTGGTGGCGGCTTTTCTCTTGCTATTGTAGTCACTGAGCCAAATATGAGCTAACTTCTCGCAGTCTAAGTAGGATCCACCTCTAGGGTGAGCAAGATACAATACGACCAGCTTATCTGAGGGCTGAGAAACAGCTTCTGAGAGGCCATACAGATATACTAGAATACCTCCGATTACAATTGAGTCTTTAGATGATTCATTGACGCCGGCGTCAACTGCAGACGATGATGATGATGATGATGATGATGGTTCACTCATTTCTGTTTTCTCAAATTAGAGAGAAACAGCAGAGAGAACTAGAGGACTAAAGCCAGAAATACGTGAGTATAAAAATATCAGAAATAAACTAAAGAGATGATGGTTAACAGTGTAATTGTCACCTTGGGTTTTCAGATAGAACCAAGCATTTAAATAAGACACAATCAAATTATTTGGTATAGCTTAATATATACATTGATTGTCGATACGCAGTGGGGAAGCGCAAAAAGAAGATCACAGTGAGTCGAAAGTGTATGCGTCATGACCTCACCCCCTCTCATTTCTACGCTTGACTCGCCTGATTGGATAACACCTTTTCAAAAAGCTACGAACAATTTCAGAGAGATTTCTGACAAAGCAATTTTCTTCATTCCTCTTGGCCTCAAAACTTATATATCCTCATCAACATTTCTTGCAGTGGTACTTCGGTCATACGCCTCTCTTTTTTTTATTCCCCGCCACCGTTTATATCTCCGTGGTCGACTTACTACGATATTTACTTATACCCTATCGAAAGAAAGCGAAAAAAAAGGAGACAAACAGCTCGTATTTTTCAAATGTTCACACTAGATCGATCCTGCTAAAGAAGTATCTGTATTATATGACCTATCATACACCGTGGCTATATACCCTTAACTAAAAACCATTTCCCTTTCATACACTCTTTCTTTTGGGCCCTTTCCTCTCCTCCTTCTCTCTCTCCACACCCCTTCATTCGCTCGCCACCCTATTAATACCACCCGATCAATCAATGCTGAAATATACGCAGGACTCAGATCTCACACATCCTTCCGGTGCTTCCCTCGCCCAAGTACTTAAGCGCGGCAACGTCCCCGATTTTTCAAACGATTTTTTTTCCCTGAAAAAGCGTTACTTCAAGAGGGTAATTTCCGGATCGAGACACTGTGTCCCGTGATTCTCCTACTCGATCACCCCAAGGATAAAGTTACCCGGAACCCTGGATTTGTGATTGTCGGAAGAAACTTTTCCTTCTAACATTTAGTAAAGAGGCAACGCCGGTTTCAACATTTCTAATAGTACCGTGCTTGTTTTTATTTTTATTATTTGTTAGTTTGTTGTTTTTTATTTGTCTTATTCTATCCCTTGTTCTTTTTTCTACTCGGATATATTAGATATATTTTTTTAATAGGTTAACCGCCAAGACTCGCCTACACACCATCACACCATGGCTTCAGCAACTTCTGATGAATCGTTAAAAGACTTGACAGAACTGAAGGAAAAAGAGGTGTTGAACGGCGCTAGTGGGACTACCAACGGAGCCAGCGAGGAGCTGAGTAATCCTGTGGCTCCTATAAGCCCTCCTATACCATCTCCTAAACTTGGCGAAGATGTCAATGGCAGAGCTGAAGAAAGTGAAAAACGCCCCCTAGAAGAGGCCAGTGAGGAATCGGGGGCGAAAAGGCCAAAACTGGACGAAGAAGGAGAAGGAGAACAAAAGGATAAAGAAGAAAAAGCCGATGCAATGGAAATCGAGGATGAAGCCAAAAAAGAGATAGAAGAAAAGACCGCTTCGGAGGTTGGAACATCATTTGAAGCCGCTCTTCCGGCTGATGCAGCAGAGACTGCCACTGCTCCTGCTGTTGCTGCAGAAACTCCTGCTCAGACTCCAGTACCCACCACCACCACCAACGACTTTATTACTGCTGCCCCAGCTGTCAAAGATGAGATAAAAGCAGAAGAAACCGGAACAGCTAGTCCTCTTACCGCGACTCCAGCTCCAGCTCCGTCTAATAATAGTACTGCTGCCTCGCGCGAACCATACAAGACACCCGCCTCTTTAGAACTTCCTGAAGGTGTTACTGAGCTCGCCAAGCACCAAACAAAATTTGCTCTTTCGACTATCCGAGCCTTGAAAAGGTTGAAGGATGCTGCTCCCTTTGTCGTGCCAGTGGACGCTGTGAAGCTGAATATCCCCACCTATCACGATATAATTAAAAATCCCATGGATTTGAGCACCATGGAGAAAAAATGCCAAGATGGCGAGTACAAGACTGTGAGCCAGCTGGCATCTGATTTCAACCTCATTGTCGACAACTGTATCACTTTTAACGGTCCTGACTCTCCAATCACCGCCATGGCTCTGAGCATGGAGACGTCGTTTAAGAAATACATGTCCAACATGCCAACGTACGAGTCGTCGGCAGCGGCCTCGAAGCCTAAGAAAAAGTCTCTCCCTCCAGCTGCAGCAGTAGCAACTGGGACCCCCAAGACTCAGCGGGCAGCCGCTCAGGCTGCTAATGCTGCAGTTTCATCTATGAGTGATGGCACTCCTAATCAGTCGTTTGCACTGCAGCCTTCGGGAATCCCCACGATCCGACGTGATTCGACAGTAGACGGGCGCCCCAAGCGTGAAATACACCCGCCAAAACCTCGAGATCTGCCGTATGGAGATGCCAAGCCGAGAAGGAAGAAGTACGCTGCGGAGCTCAAGTTCTGTGGTCAGGTGCTCAAAGAATTGCAGAGCAAAAAGCACGAGACTTACTCGTACCCGTTTTTGCTACCAGTGGACCCAGTGGCTCTGAACTGCCCTTCTTATTTCAAGATCATCAAGCAGCCCATGGACCTAAGTACTGTGCAGGAAAAGTATAACAATGGCCAGTATGAAACCGCTGAGGATTTCGAGTCTGACATCCGTTTGATCTTCAAAAACTGTTATAAGTTCAACCCAGAGGGCTCGCCAGTCAATATGATGGGTCACCGTTTCGAAGCAGTGTTTGACAAAAAATGGCTGGAGAAGCCTGTTCCTGCTCCAAGCCCGCCTCCCCAGTCCGAGAGCGAGGAGTACGACTCTGAGGAAGAGGACTTTGAGGAGGCTATTCGCAGCAATCCGGCTATCCAGTTCTTGGAAAGCCAGCTTGAGACCATGAAGGTTCAGCTCGAGAAGATGAAGAAAGATGCCCTGCGTGACTTGCGAGACAAGAAACTGAATGGCAAGAAGCGCAAGCGAGCAAAGAGCGAGGGTGGTCGGCGCAAGTCCTCAGCCGCGCGAAGAGCTAGTGTCAGCGGATTGGTTGCTTCAGAAATTGTAACATACGAGATGAAGCAAGAGATGAGCGAGATGATTAGCAAACTGCCCGAGAAGAAGATGCTTCATGTGGTAAACATCATTCAGGAAAGCATGCCGCAACTGAAAAACTCTGGGCAGGATGAAATCGAGCTCGACATTGACCAGCTTGACCACAACACCCAGCTAAAACTTTACAAATATGTGGTTCGCAAGGACGACTCTCGACGTGCTAGCTCCAAGCCTGCCAAGCAGTCGACAGCTGCTGCTGCTGCTGCTAAGAAGAAGAAGAGAAAGGCCATGACTGAGGATGAGCAGAGTCGGCAAATTGAAGAGATCCAGAAAAAGATCCGTCAATTTGATCGTGTCAGTGGGGGAGCAGACGACGATTCGGACGACAGTTCGTCAGACGACGGGAACGCAAATGCTGCCAACGTATCTAGCGACGATTCGTCTTCTGAAGAAGAGTAGTTGCAGTAGTAGTGGTAGCGCACTCCATATTTGTGTATGTATAGTTATGATAGATATTTATTTGTGAAAACAGGCGTCGCAGAAGGTGTACACTCCCCTGATGGATTAAATATTCCACACCGCCACGAAGGGCAGAGAAAAGAAGACGCAGGATTATGCTGTCTTTTTTTTTTGGAAGGATCGTTTTTGCGTATAACCGCGATTGCCGTCGGAATTTCAGATCCTTCCTTCCTCTCTCATACTAACTAAATACGTAGAAGGCTATGATTCAGCGGGCTGATCAAGCCGTGCTGGATGAACGGTGTTTTGTATGTTTTGGGGCAATGCAGGGTCCTAAGAGTCAGACGAAAGCTAGGAAGGTAGAGATCACATTACCCTCCTAGTGGGTGGATCTTGCGCAGTTAATTCAGCGAGGTTTGAATGACGGGGAATGGAGAGATCTAAGGCGGGGGGAGGGGGAG
>JAKTRG010000026.1:0-141634 GCA_030579595.1 Spencermartinsiella europaea
ACACACACACACACACACACACACACACACACACACACACACACACACACACACACACACACACACACACACACACACACATAAGTTTTGAACTATCATCTTCATCCGATGGGTTGAAAGCCTTCCATATATTGTACAGATCATCCAACGGCTGATTGCCATCATTATCAGTGAAATAAGAAGAGGAACCATCATGTATTCGCTTTCGTTCCACCTTAGTGGATCCGATGCATCCATCATCTTCCATGGATGAATAAAGGTAGTTCAACTTTGGTTTCATGGAAGATAGAGCTGACGGTTGCGAACTAGAAGAGGCAACTTGCGAAGACCTTGGAACGTCCTCGCCTTGCTTGTCAGTATCCATATCTTGACTTTCACTGACTGCGTCCTCGTTAGCTTCACGCGCCGTTCCTTTTTCTTGAACAATACTTACCGTCTCCTCATGTTTCTCTGCAGCGCGAAAATGGCATCGGCATCTACACGATCGCTTGACTTGTCCTCAAGCTTTTGCTTCTTTCTTCGCGCTGCCATTCTCGCGCTAGCTTCAATCTGTTCTTATATCTCTCTGTTATCAGAAAAAAACGGCGAACACAGCTTTTGCCGTCTTTGCGATAAGTGTTGTGGTTAAGTAAAACAACCTCATCTTGTGAAATGCCTCAAATTGGTGCGCGTCTGGGCCTGCTGCCGGGTTACTTCAGAGGCCGCGTATCCCCCAGATCTCCTAAATTAGGGACCATCAATTGAGATTACATAAGTCCGCTATCGCCGGCACCAAACCTAATGAGGACTAACAATTGAGAGTCTCAGATAAGTCAGCGGCGCTGGGACTTCCGGATGTTTCGTCTCAGTCTCCTCAGGCTTCCCTGTAACACGAGATGCACCGCCTTCTTGCTATTTTCCTTGGCGGTGTCATTTCCACTTTGAAATAGTGACGGGTACAGCTTTTCCGTCCTTGTGTTAAGTGTTGTGATGAAGTACAGCCTCAAGTGTGTGAATACAACCTCATTTTGGTACAACCCGGAAACTTCTGGCGGGTTACTTACAGGTCTGGGTATTCCGTTCCTTGCGCCAACATGCATTTCTTGAAACTCCAGTCTTCTCTTTGGGGTGAGTTTCTTTTCAGCGTATTCTACTATATCCAAGTATCAACCTATCATGTGTAATTACTATCGGACACATGTGTGGTTCATGACCGGCTGCATCTAACATTCTCGGTTATACAAATAGTGGTATTCCCTAGATGGGCAATCCTGCACAATAATACTACCCGAACCGGTCTCCAAAGCGAAGGGTTCAGTGCTGAAGCTGTTCTCAATTTGCCAACAATCTCGACAATAAATGTTCATTCATTTGTTTTGGCCAGGCATAGTAAGGTCGTTAGCGAAGGGTATTGGGCCCGATATGCTCCAAATCTGTACAATTCCATGTTTCACTCACCAAAAGCTTCCAATCTAGCGCCACTGGGTTTGTGGTTGATTAGGAAACTCGTCAAGCTAGATGAAAAGAGTTGTGGACCATTTCAAAGAGGTCAATAACGAGCTGCCCGAGAACCATCACACCTTAGACTACGTTGTGATGAATGCTGCAGCATTGGCGGTAATTAGCCACGAGGTGTGAAAACTTGGAAAGAAGGACTCGGGCTGGCTCGAACCAGTATTAGCAGCGGCAAGGCAAACGCTGCTCTGGAAACTTTTGCATCTGCTACTCAGGAATTGTAGAACAGATGGCAGAAATACCAGTCTTCCATGGAAGGGGCCAGGCATGCATCTCTGTAGAATGTATGTCCTAAGTGAAATTCAAATATTAGAATGTATATTGATATTGAGGTTGGTTATCACAGTAGCACTACAAAAATTCTCTAATCCTAGCCAAGTTATGAATTGAAGCGACCCCGTAACGAGCAGCTCCATTGGTAGTCAGCCACGCAGCTTCTTCCCCTTCAGAAAAATGTTCTGGAGGATTCACTTTCTTGATCTCCCAGTTCACCAGGCGATCTGTCAGTCCATCTGTACTGAAAAAATTATGCCAGGCATCCTTAGCAAGCTTATAATCATTTTGAACATTGGCAGCGTAGGCTTGCAGATTTGAATGACTCTGATGCCAGACAGCATGGTCTGGAAACTCAAATCCATACTCCTTCCTTTGCACCTCGGGCCCTCCATTATACGCCCGGCAATAAGACAGGTACGCCTCTTGAAACTTTCGCGCACTCTCGCGATCCACGTCCGCAACAGCCTCAATTACTTCAGAGAATACTTCAGGGAATCCAAACAACATCGATAGGTGCGAAATAGCATACTCAGGAGTTGGTGGCCTGCATTCTAATACGTCACCCGTTTCTCCATTGAGCAGAATACTATTGGTAGCTATTCCATTTCTGAGGGACCCAATCTTAGCCAAAACACCAATGAGAAGACTTTTGGATGATTCCCAGCCTTGGGTCCGACGCTCCCAGTTTGTCAACCAGGCAGCCGCAAGGGCACCAATATCCAGACCGATATTTGTCATTGCATAGCCCGCCGGTATAGTGGATGGGTCTGACTCTTGCACCTTGCGGTGTGAATCCAGCGTAAGGATAGCTTTCTGACACTCAGTCAGCTCTTGCATCAAATCACCGACTCTTTCATCGCCTGTTAGATAATAATATATTCTTCGGAAAAACACATTGGAAATTCGGACCTGCTTGGCGCTATCTGAAAAATGCTGCACACCGTGTCGAGTACCGAACCCTTTGAATCGGCCAGCATGGTAAACGTCAACCTCTCCCGTGTGCCTGGTCATAGCCTCGGCAATCTTAAAGACATCGGCTCGACCAGTGTGCAGGAAATAGAGCCATAACCATAGATCTGTTCCCAGTTCAGAATTATCCCAGGCAAATCCACCAACATCATATCTCCAAGCATGACGAAACTTATCGTAGTTGTGTTGGACATCGCCATGGTCCCAAAACCCATACCAACGATTCTGTTCAATTTGGCCCTTGTAGAAATTAAATAACAGATTGAGCCTCTTCTCAATGGTAACCTCGGGATCTTTTGGCTGATACCCAAGCAGATTGTGATCCGGGATCCAATATCCGTGGAAAACAGACGTAGAATGTACGTAAGGCAGATCGGGGATTAGGCGAGGCAACAATCTAACTATCTCAGCAAACTTGGAAAGCTCACTGTTAGGAGGAGTAGTTGAGCCACCAAACGGCTCGACGAAAAATTGATTTGTCCTAGCGATGCCGACTGGAGTATCGAAACCGCATTCCCAGTCCTCATACGTAGCCCAGAGACCCTCGATCTGTTTCTCATACGTATCTTTGCCGAGGCCATCGTGATAAGGTGTCATATCCAAAGGCTCAGCATTCGGCGAGTATAACCAGTGAACGATATCTCCCTCACTTTGAGTAAGACCCCGAAGATCTATCTGAGTGGGATATCTTTCCCAGAAGTCGGACATTCCCACTGCAAGACCGCCATTAGCTGGCGTGCCTATGTACCCAAACCCGCTGGCTCTGGTACCTCCGATAATCTTAACAGGGGCACAGCCTTGTTTGGTTCGTTTCTTTATCACAAATCCATCACTAGACAACTGACTGAGCGAGTATTCGTCCCAAGTAGGCACATATTGCAATCTGGATCGAAATGTTTCATCCCATTTCTTTTCATCTAGAGCTATGCCATTAACTTGAGCTTGCCGATCCGTTTCTGGTGGTCCTGCTCTTAGACCACTCATGCCTTGAACTTCTTCGCGGAGTATTCCCAGGTCACTACCACCGAGACGCACATGTCGATTGTACTCTTTGGCACCATGGAATGGAACTTTAAAGACAAGGCCCAGAGCAAGTAGTTTGAACCTTTGGTCGAGATCATAGACGAACGAGTGAACAATTCGGATCACCTTAGATCCAGCATAAACATATACCCTCAAATCAAACGGAAAATTCTTCGTAGAGCCAGAGACAAGTACACCACTCACTTTGATAACTGCTCTAGAAGGGGTGTGCTTCTCAAGGGTTGTCTCTCCGATTTCAGTAGTGTAATTAGCACCGTTATCAGCTTGGGCCACTAGCCTACCTCCTGTCGAAGTCAAGTGGCCACCGAGACTGATTGAGTCCATAAAGTTATGAGAGCCCACGGCCGCTAATTGCACGTTCAAACCAACATCATTTTCAATGGTCATTGCACCATTCTCAGACGTTGTGACTGAAACAGCAAATTCTCTGCTCACACTTGTGGGAAGAGGAGATACATAGTATGAAGCACTTGTCCGCAAATCTGTTCCCAGGGCGTGGGCGGTCCATTTGATAGAGCCATCGGGCCAATATGCAGTGACCCACGAATCCAATGGAGCACTCTCAGAACCATGTTCATCCAGGCTAATCTGAAATTGATCTTTGGCCTGTACAGTTCCTTTCTCCCACGGAATGCCAAAGGTTACACCAGTACTTCGGTGAGCAGGGTCAACATCTCCCAACCAGGATAACTTTACACTTTTGACCATTTTCCAAGAGTCAATTGGCTACAGGGACCATCCCAAGGTGAAATGTATCAATTTATAATTAGGATGGATAAGAATGAGAAGTTTCACGTAATCCCCTGAACCCCACTCCTTCGACGGTGTCCGAATATACCTTGGAATTGAAGTCTATACGTGACAAATAGCCACCGAGTCGATATTTCTTCCCTTCTAGGGTAATATTAGTAGTAGAAATTGAAAAGATATAGCCACACCCAGGTGAAGTGATGGGCTGGTCAACCTTGTGAGCTCACTCTAGATATCGAAAAACCGGCACGGTGGACAGCAAAGCTTCGCTTTCAATCGTGAGATCATATAAGACCGGCAGAACTAGTATCCCGAGATACATGGTAGGCCAAGTCCTATTCTAGGTCCGGGATATGAATAGGCCGAACAAAACCTACCAGCCAAGCCGCCGCGACACTGGATTTTCGACATTGCGGGGAAGGGATAAGCTTAAACTAGTGGGGGTAATGTATATCGTATCGCATCTGGCGCATAACGTGGGGATAACCATGGGTGCTCTGTGATGATCTCAAAGACCCGTGGAGTAAAGTTGAAAGAGCAGCAGAGCAATTCGGGCGTTTGATATCCCGAACGTTCAAATAATTAGCGTTCTCTAGGAAATCCACAAGGGACAAAGTGACTGGTTCTCTTCTCGGGGAGGGAGAGACAGCAGTCTGGTCACTCCGTTCAACAGCGTTCATTGTGTTAATTTCCTGGTAGCAGCTGGTTGTAGCAACTGAAAAAAGCACTCACAACACTCTCGTTATCGGGTGGTTTCTTTTATCGCGTCTCCCCTGCAGGGATAGCACCCCGCACTTTGAAAACAAGAAACTTGGCTATCACGCTGCAGTGTATAAAATGGTAGTTAAAACATTCATGAGCTTAAGCATTCCCTTGTAATCTGAACACAGTCTATTGAAACATGGTTGAACATCAGGAGAACGTGGATGACCCGGCGTCTACAACTTACGTTGCTGGAGAAAAGGCTGAAGGTGATGTATATGTAAAAGCAGAAGATATCCTCGGGGAAGCTAGAAATCAAACAGAGCGCGAGCATCGCATGTCCTTGAGAGATGGTATCAAGAAATATCCTAAAGCCGTTTTCTGGTCCTGTCTTTTCTCTTCTGCTTTAATTATGGAAGGCTTCGACCACTCTTTCATTTCTGGCTTCATGGCATTTCCTGCTTTCCAAAAAAGATATGGCGTACTCGAGTCTGACGGGACTTACCAGATTCCTGCTACTATGCAGTCTGCCATAGGTAATGGAGTCAGTGCTGGTGAGATTGTCGGCCTTATAATAAATGGTTATGCTGCTGATTTCATTGGCTATCGATGGGTGATGATATCGTGTCTCATAATGATCATTGGTTTTGTCTTTCTTCAGTTCTTTGCAACCAGCATTGAAATGTATCTCGGAGCGGAGATTCTGCTGGGTATTCCTTGGGGAGTTTTCCAATCTTTGACCACAGCATACGCAGCCGAAATATGCCCCATCGTCTTGAGACCGTATCTTACCATGTTGGTCAGCCTCTGCTGGAGTGTTGGTTACTTGATTGGCACATGCACACTCAGAGGATTCCTGAGCATGGATGGTGAATGGGCGTATAAAATTCCCTTTGCTCTGCAATGGGTCTGGCCCGTCCCGCTCATGATAGGCATCTACGTGGCCCCGGAATCTCCATGGTGGCTTATCCGAAAGAAGAGAACAGAAGATGCTCGGCATGTTGTACGACGTCTCATTCGTGGCGAAGACGCAGAAGTCGAAGAGGAGGTAGAAAATACCGTATCAATGATGGTGCACACGGACAAAATTGAAAATGAAATGGATTCGACTTCTAAGTTCACCCAGTGCTTCAAAGGGGTGGACCTGCGAAGGACTGAGATTGCTGTTGTCGTTTACTCCATCCAAGAATTATGTGCCCCGCTGGTGGGCAACAGCACTTACTTTCTAGAACAAGCAGGTTTGGCAACCACCGACTCGTTCGACTTCAGCATTGGGCAGTATGGTCTGGCCATTGTCGGGGTGTTCATTGCCTGGATTCTCGTCCAACACGTGGGCCGACGGGCATTATTTCTCAGTGGCATGTGGTTTACCACCGCTACTCTGTTTATCATCGGCTTTTTGGGAATACCTGACATGACGACGCACACCAACCTAGCCTGGGGAATAGGATCGATTTTGCTGATCGAGTACTTTGTATTTTTCATCACTGTTGGCCCAGTTGTTTACACAATTGTCTCGGAGATTCCGTCCAATCATCTACGATCCAAGACCATTGTGCTCTCCCGAGGAGTCTATAACGTTTGGTGCCTCATATACGGACAATTGGTCCCTCGAATGGTGCAGCAGGCATCTTGGAATTGGGGAGCCAAGAGTGGTTTCTTTTATGGGGCAATATTGCTCATCTCACTAATTTGGGCCATATTCCGACTGCCAGAAACCAAAGGAAGAACGTTTGCCGAAATGGACATTCTATTCAAGAATAGGGTTCCTGCTCGAAAATTTAAATCAATGGTCGTTGATCTGGGAACAGAAGAAGTCTTTGAAAAGGGTCATGAGCCTCAGCCTCAGGATTCTCCGGAAGAGACGTTTTGAATAGGTTTTGGGTGCGACATTTTAAGGATGTATGATTACCAGGCTTACACTCAGGAAGGGGCTTTGCTGCCTATTCCGAAAGCGGGATACTTTGGTCCCGCGCCTGGACATTATCCCGAGTAGTCAATAAATCTATCAGTAGTATTTTAAATTACTTATGTGCTGGGCCACTGCTTGTTAATCCCCAATATATTTTCGTTTGACTTTGGTTTAACTTCTTTCTTCGCTGAATAAACTATACGAATTCTGCAATGCCTTTACCTTAAAGACACATGCCTAAATTAGATGGCATATCAATGATCTTTTCGTTAATTTCTCTATTGTCTTGTGAACGCTCGCCCACTATCTCGGTTTGGACCAATGCTCTATCATATTCATGTTTTCGCTAACTAGTCTATGAAGGTTCTTAATCTTCACACTTGCACAGTGTTTCGCTATAGCCTTTTCAATGGCCGAGTATCCACACATATGTTTGCGTGAGAATTGCAATAAAATCACCGTGGTCTGTGTCTTCAGACTCCTTATTACTACTTTTCGTGAGTCACTGCTCGTACATTTCGTGCCAATCAGTCGTGTTATCTCTTTAAATCTATCATTACTCAGCGTTAGAACCCGCATCGCAAAAACAAAATGTATGGCAAACTTTCTGGTAGTCAGTACACAGTGGTACATCTCTATGAGTTTTTTTATGTTAACTCCTAACCATATATCCATCGTAGTTTATTAACAAAACCTCACAAATTTGCGAAGGGATTTCTAAACGCCTCGTAATTAGCTTTCACATAAGATAGGTCATCATCCTCAGATTTCTTTAAGAATTACATCTAGAGGATACATAATGAATGACTATACTGGTGAACAAAGAAATGAAAGGATAACTACATTTTTATGTACTAGACTCAATCTTTACGTCTCATATCCTCCATATTACATCCCAAACCGTCGTCTTACCCTGGAGTGCTTTTCGTATACCTTGCGAGCTTGGATCTACATGGAAATGTTGAAGCAAACAGGATAATTAGAGAAGCATGTACCTGTATTTAGCAGATCATACTTCGAGTAATACAACCAAAACGATGGAATATCGTGAATCGTAGAACTGTGAAGTACATATACACATCAGTCGATCAAAATGAGAATAAGCACTTCCAGAACATGTGGATAATAATCCTTAACCCGTATAGACCCTATTAAACTTGCATAACCTGCCCCACCATCATAACAGAGCCCCTATAAAGCGTAAGGTGTGCATACGGGATGGACTGCATAAAATGCTGGGTAATAAAGCGGGAAGGACTACTTTGACTGATACTAACACAAAATAACAGTCATTGAGGATCAACTTTTTCTATCGTGGTTTATTCTTTCTTCCGTATCATTGTTTGTTCTTTACGAGCTATGTTTAACAGATGCGGTTTTGTAGCCAAACATTGATTATACTTCTCTATTCAATCTTTGGTGTACACCAATTCATCCAACGGTTTCGTGTTCAAATGTTGAGGGCCCAGATCCTCAATTCTGTGAACGCCAAGTAACCTCATAGAAATCTCAATCTCTCTCTCCGCATGATTTGGATTACACGCTCTACACCAGGTTCTCCGTTGCCTGCCAATCCAAAAAGAGCCGGCCGGCCAACCCCTACTTGCTTCGCACCAAGGCAAAGAGCTATGACAACATCAGTGCCTCGTCTGACGCCTCCATCAAGATATGCCTAAAGTTTGTCAAACACTTCAGGGCTATTTTTGCGCAATTCTTGAAGTACCAATAACGAAGGCTGAGATTGGTCCAGAGCTCTGCCGCCATGATTAGACAGGATTATGCCAGTCACTTTGGGAGACGCAGACGCCGCCTATACTTCGTCCTCATAAGTTTGAATACCCTTCGGTTTGACTCAGAAAAAGAAGCTGCGTTTCGCATTATTGAATGGCTCGGCACCAAAGTCCGCAAGTATTATTTCAATTCTTATATCGGTGAATTGGCAATTATTATACCGACTGAGTCGCATGAGGGGAGTGGAGATCTGCTGGATGATATGATCACTGCTGTCTGAGGTCGTTCGAGTTCTTCAGAATCAGCACTGGGGACTGTGGACAGAAGTGAGAAGTAAGCACAGATACACTTCCGTATGTATGCAACTGTAGCGTTAATCAGGACTGTTGGTCATCATTTGGATAATAGCCATGTTTTCCTCTGAATGCAAGATCATATATATCCGTGGTGATCACCCTCGCAAAAGGAGTCCCTGCATAACCGTGTGATCGTCTCCGGAACCGATCCGTGGTTGCATTTATGTATATCGCCTGCACATCATATAAATATTGTTGAATATATAATCAAATTACCTCTAGTTTTCTTTAAACAAGTATCCATATTTCAAGGAGACATGACAGAATCAGTAGCGTCTTGTGTATGTGGGGCTATCCACCTCGAGATTGACGGAAATCCGGGAAAAACCTTCGTTTGCTATTGCAGTGATTGCCGAAAGGGTTCAGGACATATTGGTCAGGTTATGAGTAAATATAACAAAAGCAATATAACGATTAAAGATACAGATTCAAATCTCAAGACTTACGTTATTACCAGGACAATGAGCGGTTTCCCTAAGCACAAGCTATTTTGTGGCCAATGCGGGAGCACCGTAGCGACTATCCCCATGAAGTATAATGGGGAGATTTGGATGGTCAGGCCTTCACTTGTGGATTCCGGGTTTGCGAAGTTTTTACCAACATCGACGATTTTTAACGATGAAAAGGAGTCCTACTTGGGAACTGAATACAAATATCTGTAGGAAATGGTATGAATGATCGTGTTCAACTTGTCATATCGTGTAGTATCATTCGAAAAACACACATCATGTTGATATTATAGAAGATTTCCAGTCTAAGTCCCGGAATTCATCAATTTAGTCATCATAGTTGGGATTTTCAATGAATTATTTGACCAATTACTATTGAAAGTCCATCCAATTGGTTAACGTACCAATTTTCTCAATCTGGACTTCAACCTTATCGCCGCCCTGAAGATACTTAGGCACGGGCTTCATTCCCATCGCAACTCCACCAGGAGTACCTGTCATAATGACAGTTCCTTTAGCTAAAGTGGTACCCTGACTGATAAAAGCTATAATGTTTTGGACATTGAAGAGAAGGTCATCGGTATTGGTATGCTGCCTAATCTCACCGTTTACTCGAGTTTCCAATCTCAATGTTCCTGGATCAGGTATCACAGCTGTAGACACGATACAGGGGCCCAGGGGAGCAAATTTATCAAAACTCTTAGCAAAACACCATTGGGGAACACCACCAGCAAATTTAGGATCCTTTTGCCAAGTACGGGCGGAAATATCGTTTCCAGCAACATAGCCAGCTACATAAGAAAGAGCTTCTGATTCTGGTATGTCCTTCCCCTCCTTGCCAATTACTACACAGAGCTCACCCTCGTAGTCCAATTGATTATCTTGGGCTATCTTAATGATGGGAATTAACTCTCCACAATCTGCCACAGCCATTGAAGGTTTGTAGAATATAGATGGGTACGGAGGAGGATTTCGCCCTCCCTCCTGAATGTGCTTCATATAGTTGAGCCCCACACATTTAATAATAGGCACCTCTTCAGGCGTTAGGGGCCCCAGAAGTTTCTCGACCTGAAGAATGTCATTCGTGACCAGGCAAGAATCAGAAAAGATGTCATCTCCGTCGATAACTTTGGCGCTGAACTTCTTGCCGGAGCTATAGAACGCTCCTATGTCCTCGGATTCGGGGACCAGTGGTTCACCTCTGTAAATCTTTCCGTCCTGGGCAATAAATCTAATAAGTCGTTTCCAAGTGCCCATATCTGGATTGTAATATGAATTGTAAGAAAGAGGAACTACCGTATATGATATTTATACGGCCCTGACCTTTATTTTTTGACTTGTTCGGAACAATTCCGTGTTTCAGATGCAGATGCGGAATGCCGTAGAACCCCACTTTTGCGCATTCACGGAATCCTCCGCAAAGTGAGAATTCAAGATATATATGGGACAGCAAAACTCTCGATAATACACCACAGTGAAATTTCAAACAAGATCAAATGACAGTCCTAACTGAAACCAGTAGAATTGACGACCAGGACAGCTTGTTGGCCTCACTCAAGCCTTTTAATGCCGAGCCTCTCTGGACGGTCATGTCTACGGTCGTGCCTCCGGCTCCCGAACCCAAAGCACTTCCAACTATATGGAAGTACAAAGAAATAAAACCGTTGCTAATTGAAAGTGGTCGCTTAGTTAGCGAAGATGAAGCTGAGCGCCGAGTGCTCATGCTGGTTAACCCGAGCTTGAAAGCTCCGCAGACGACAGATACCCTTTACGCAGGTCTTCAGTTGATCAATCCCGGAGAAACTGCACCGGCGCACCGTCACCAGGCATTTGCCTTGCGATTCATTATTGAGGGAACTGGTGGCTTTACTGCAGTAGAAGGAAAGAAAATATACATGGAACGAGGAGACCTGATTCTGACTCCCAGATGGGAATGGCACGATCATGGAAAGGAAGGAGATGGAGTAATGATCTGGCTTGATGGCCTCGATCTTCCCATGTTTCAGTCAATTCCTGTTAATTTTGCAGAGGGGTACTCAGAGAAACGATATCCCAGTCTCCCAGTTGAAGACTCACCTATCAAATTTTCTTGGTCAAAGGTTCAAAAGACTCTTGATTCGTCCGATTTATCTCACTCTATTTATAACTATGAGCCCAAGAGGACAAATGATAAATATCTATCGACTATTATTGGAGCTCAGGCCGAGAAAATAGCTCCTAAAAGTAGGAGTTTGAAACGACAAGAGACTTCTTCGTTCGTTTATCATATTTATTCGGGCTCTGGTCGAACTCTCATAAAAAATAAGGGAACTACTAGTGTGATAGAGTGGACCGATAGTGATACTTTCTGTGTGCCCACCTGGGCTGAGTACCAGCATATCAATGATTCTGACTACCCTGTATATCTGTTTAATTTCTCTGATCGACCTCTTCTGCAGAATTTGGGAATCTACAGGTCCGCTTGAATAGGTACATAAGTATATGTAATGATAAGGTCAGTAATTGCTTATTCCATTCAAGGCCGTATGATTTATTGGATATCTCTGTTCTTGAGATATCTCGTCACAGATTCGAATGAGGGCTGAATGTACAAGAGGCAAGCGAAGAGAAACAATCCAACTAACCATCTTTTTTTTTAC
Source organism: Spencermartinsiella europaea (assembly GCA_030579595.1). Taxonomy (NCBI): domain Eukaryota; kingdom Fungi; phylum Ascomycota; class Dipodascomycetes; order Dipodascales; family Trichomonascaceae; genus Spencermartinsiella; species Spencermartinsiella europaea. Next base: position 12,323 of record JAKTRG010000026.1, read on the forward strand.
GTAATCGAAAAGACATAGCTAAATCAAAAGTAATCCGCTCCGAGAGGCTAATTTAATGTCTAATAGCAATTGTGGGTTCAGCCTGCCGCTCACGCCATTCTTGGCCTTTGAAGAGAAGTAAAAACATTGGAATCAATGTGGCAACGTTGATACAAGCCAGAACAGACCATGCCACATCGAAACCAACTTGGTGCGCGAATGGTAGAGCGTAGAACCCAATAGTGAAAGCAAACACCTGGCGGAAGAGATTGAGATCGGCACTAATCTCAGTAGCAAAAGGTTTATAACAGTCGGTGCAGTAAGCATAGACTGTGGTCGAGGCCAGCTGCAAGCCAAAATTTGTAATGGACACCATAGCTCCAACCGTGACATATCCTTTTCCCAGTTGGATACAGTTACCAGCTGCAATAAGTCCGACAGGCATTAAGATAGCCATAGGTAGAAGCAACAGGCGTGCTTCAGGTTTTCGGACGCCACCATTTTTCCTAGCGTTGAGATAAACCACATAATCTGATAACCATCCGGCTGACATCTCACCGAGAATACAACCAACTAGAGGAGACACACTCATAAAGACTCCTGTGATACCGGGAGAGAACCCAAACGATACCTTTGAGATGGATGCCCCACTAACTCCGAAGAGCAGGGAAGCCCATGCGAATGTGGTCATGTAGTAAATACAGGGAATAATCACACTTACGTATTTTAACATGACAAGGGGCCTGATAAAATCAGAAAGCGTGATTTTGCGATCTATTTGACGCTTGGTGGGCCAGAGCATTTGCATGCGGTTTCGAACACCTCTCGATGGGTCGTCAATTGCGCTTCGTCGGTCAAAGAGGGTTTCAGGAAGGAAAAAGATCATGAATATTAACAGCGAACCTTGGCATATGGCTGGCACGTAATAACACCACCGCCAGCTGGCATATTGGGCAAGAAACCCGCCAATAACTGGAGCCACGTGAGGACCATTTGTGAAGCAGAACATGTATAGACCCATGTAGAAACCTCTTTCGTGCTGAAAAAATAGGTCACAAACGGTTGCAGCACCAAGACCAATAGCTGCACTACCTCCAATACCGTTGAAGACTCGGGATGCCATAAGAGAACCCCAAGATTCCGAAGCACCCGACCAAATGTTTGTGACAGACACCAAGGTCTGAAGACCCAAGTAAACGTAGCGGCGACCAAAAACGCTTGCCATGGGCACAACGGCTAAGGGAGAGATTCCACTAAATAAAATATAGACAGTCGTATTGTAAGATGCCTCAGTGACAGAAATGTGAAAGAACTCAGATAGGGGAACAAACGCAGGGTTTATGGCAGCAGCTCCGACGTTACTGAATAGAGCAGCTATAGAAACCAGAGATAGCACAATGTATTTCTGTGTCTTACTCCAATTTAAAGGATCATCCTTGTATTTAGATGGTTGAGGAACGAGAGGAAGACCGTGCTCATCCAGTTTCAAATCCGTCCCGGCACCCAATTCACGATCCGTGCTCTCCAAATAAATATCTTTTTCTTTCTCAATATCTCCAGACGCATTGTCTGACATTGTTTCTTGCTCTTTGAGTTCTGCTGAATCATATTTTGGAACAGTCGTCTGATTCATTTAAATGGGTTTTCACACAATGGAAGAAAAAGATTTTGAAGCAGCAGCACGGAGTTGTTCCGTTAAAAGTGGGGTAGTTTGCGGAGACCCCGGATGTCAGAACTGTCTAAGCATTGCTTTTTCCTGATTTAATGGAGGAGTTACCAGAAAATGACTAACAACAACCAGATAATGCTGTCTCCGTTAATTTCGAAGAATGACAGGTATTGATTACAGTTCTGCATTGAATCATTGGCCAGCCTGACTAAAGATAGCACATTTTAGTTTCACAGTTTAATAAGTGAGAGTCAGAACATTAACAAGGCCACTAATCCATGGTCTATAAGCTACGATTGATCTTTTTTTTACAACTCCAAAGATCAGTCACCGAGAGTACAGGACTACTGCGTTAGATGTCACGATCACCTGATTCTAGCACTCTGAATTACACTTTCTAATTGGAATTCACATCTTCGTCTTCAAACACAATAATGAGCATACAAATGACTCTACACATAGAAAACTCATAACAGCAACTTATCAGAAAGAATAAATCCCTGTCAATTTCACTCAACACTGGGAAGCCTTCACAACTGTGGAATTACTAGACCCTCTGAAATACTCAAAATCTTCTTGTCCACAAACTCCTCGACCCCATATAATCCACCAAACCGTCCATACCCACTCGATCCTCCAAGTCCACCATTGGGCAAAGTAGGCTCTGCAAACAAGGTTGGCCCGTTCACATGAGTCGCACCAGCCTTGATTCGTCGAGCGATTTTCATTCCCCTCTGTATATCCTGCGAATAGACACTGGCACATAAAGAGAAGTCGCTATCGTTGGAGACATTTACGGCGTCATCTTCGTTGGCAACTCTAATAATGCTGACCACAGGTCCAAATATTTCTTCAAAGTATAACTGCATCGCCTTTGTGACCTTGTCTACAATATGTGGGCGAATAATTGTCCCATGGGCTTCAACGTCCCCACAAATAATATCAGCTCCAGCTTCTTGGGCTGAGCGAATCAATCCAACTACTCGTGCAGCAGATGCCTTCTGGAAGAGCCCAGTGATTTGCACTTGGTCTTCAGTCAGCAAATTACCAACTTTCAACGTTTCGGTCTTTTCCTTTAGCACAGACACAAACTGGTCTGCGACTGACTCTTCAACTATAACTCGAGTAGTCGACATACAAATCTGACCGGCATTGGCCATTCCCCCGAATAAGACTGACTCTGCGGCTTCATCAATGTTTGCATCATCTAGCACCACCACTGGAGCATTAGCTCCGAGTTCCAAAACACATTGTTTGAGATTCTCTGCACAGTGAACCGCAATTACTCGCCCTACTCTGTCACTACCAGTGAAGGTGACTCTTCTTACTTCTTTCTGTGAGATGATCCATCTGGTCAGTTCAGGTGCATCCTCAGGTCTCATAGGAACGAAGGTGATTGCACCAGCTGGAAGTCCAGCTTCAATGAGAATGTCAACCACCAGTTTTTGTGACTTTGGTGTGTGCTCCGACGGTTTCAAAATAACCGAGTTACCACAAGCAAGTGGAGTGGCAATGGCACGAACCGAAAGAAGAATCGGCGCATTCCATGGAGAAATGGAAAATACCACACCAGCTGGCTCCCTGAGAACGAGCACTTGCGTCCCTGGTCTACTCGACGGAACCACCTCACCCAGGATTTGAGTAACAATGGCAGCAGCTTCCCGAAGAAGATGGGCACCCTGGATCACATTGAAATCTGCCCACTGATTGGTTGCACTAATTTCTTGAGCCATGAGGTCTCTCACATATTGCTTCTTAGTTTCCAAGATATCCGCTGCCTTCAGAAATATCTGCCGTTTCATTACTGGAGTCGATTTCGACCATTTCTCAAATGCCTTCTGAGATACGGAAATGCAATCCTTGCAGTCACCCATGGTTACCCCAGCTGATTTGTAGAGTACATCTCCCGTTATGGGATTGAAAACATTGAATTCTCTTTCATTGCTGTAGGTCTCCTCACCTAGGATGATTCCGCTGGGCTCATTGATCGTTGACATGGCTAGCTATTAGTTGCAGCTACCACCATCTGATCTGGAAGTTCCCCGCAGCGGTGTTTATAAAGATTGGTTTTATTTTAAATTTATGGAATGGGCTTTGTCAGCGGGCACTGTCAAACATAACTCCGCGGAGCCACAATCTGCGGAAGCCAGCCCGGTCACAGTATCAGTTTGTAACTGACTGAAGAAAAAAAGTCGGAAAAGAAAAAGAAAAACAAAATATGGACACAAATTTATTGCAATTGAGCGGAACCCATATCAATGGTTCGGGGTTTCAGCCGGAGTTCATCTAATTATCAATGATGATATTTGACGGGTAAGATTACGTCCTGCCCATCCAATGCGGGGTCGAGTACTACCTTCGATCTCTGCTGCGACGGAACCGATCCGTCAGTGCATTGTCCAGCGCAGCCATCCCGAACCGTAAGATTGTAAAACATAAACTGAGTATCAGTCATATTTTTAAAGCTCTAGTTTGTTCGTAGCAACTTTCATCTGGTACATTATTGGACAAGTGTGGAAATTTTATAAGTTGTAAATTAGAAAGTGAGTATATGGGACCTCGACCCTGCCGCAGGATGTACCCACGGAGATATTAACAAGTACAATGGCAAGTAACTTAACAACATCGAGCGACCCAATTGCTGCAGAAGTATTTCTCTCCACATTGGTGAAAAATGGAGTGACAAAGTTCTTTTGCAACCCTGGAACCGATTTTCCTCCAATAGTTGAGGCATATTATCGTGCCAAGCGGAACCAGACTCTCGTCCCCCAAGCAATTGTTGTCCCTCATGAGAATTTAGCGGTTGCAATGGCCCATGGAGCATACCTGGCTTTGGGAAAGGCCCAGGCCGTTATGGTCCACGTTTCAGTTGGTACTGCCAACACGGTTAACGCTCTTGCTGATGCTAGCAGAGACGAAGTGCCCATCCTGCTGTGTGCCGGAAGGACTCCAGTTACTGAGCAAGGGCTCGAAGGGTCTAGAAGCGTTTACATACATTGGGCTCAGGAAATGTTTGACCAAGCTTCAATGGTAAGAGAATGGGTCAAATGGGACTATGAGCTCAGAGAACCTTCACAAACAGCAGATGTGGTCAATAGAGCTATCTCTATTATGAACCATTTCCCCACAAAGCCTGTTTATCTATCACTGCCTAGAGAAACTCTGGCGAAACCTGTCAAACAAGGTGTGTCGTTTGATTTTGTGACGCCAGTTCCATCGAACCCTCTGCCTAGGCCCGAGGATATCGAGAAGATTTCCAAATGGATACAGGATAGTAAATATATTTTAATTGTCACCAGCGGAGTGGGCCGTCAGAATGAGGATGTCCAGATTTTAAGTGATTTTGCAGATTACTACGGTATCGCGGTATGCACTTACAACCCCAGGCATATGTGCCTACCAACGGGCCATCCAATGCATGCTGGTTTCGATTCCAATGCTATTATTGCCAACTTTGATTTGATATTGGTTATGGGATCAGACGTTCCATGGATTCCAAAATTATCTAGACCCGAGAAATCTGCCAAAGTTGTTCACATTGGCCTAGATCCCTTTTTTGCCAGCTACCCGATGAGAACGTTTCCTTGTGATCTTGCAGTAGTTAGTACTCCGGCTGATACGATGCTAGAGATCCGAAAAGTTTTATCCAACAAGACACTTATTCCTGCCATTGAAGCTAGGAAGGGGGCACAGAAGGAGCTGAAGTCTTCGCAGAACGAAAGAAGAGAGACGGTCCTTTCTGGTGTCAGCGATATAATATCACCTGAATACTTGACACACATCATAAGCGAAGTATTTGCGGATTCAACTATTGTCGATGAGTATCCAATTAGGCTGCCTTTTCTTAATAGAGTCAAGCCCGGTTCCTATTTTCGATTGGGCTATGCTGGAGGACTTGGGTGGTCAGTTGGAGCCGCCTTGGGCATTAAGTCGGCTGACCCATCGAGACTGGTGGTATCAGTTACTGGTGATGGGGCATATATGTTCAGCAATCCATCAGCATGTCATTGGACGTCCGAAGTACACAACCTCCCTATCCTTGTTATTGTGTTCAACAACGCATCGTACGCTGCAGTTAAAAGGGCCACATTGTCTATGTACTCCAATGGGGATGCGGGCGATGACAACGGCGCCTTTATGTCGGATTTATCGTCCTCAGCAAGATGGGACAAAGTCGTCGAAGCTCACGGAGGTTTCGGGCAGCGCGTTAGTGAGCCTGCAAAGCTACGCGAGGTTCTACAAGCTGCCAAGTTTGCAGTTTTGGGGGGCCGACAAGCCCTGGTTAATGTTATTACAAAATATTAGGATTGTCTGAAGGTAAGATGCTAGATATCGTATGTATACAACTATTAAAAGTTTCATAAAACAATAGATACTCATACTCCATCCTGAAAGAGCTGTCAATCTGGGACAAAACACTTCATGATTGCCCTAATTCGCTGATTGCCCCTAATTCGCGGAACAGTTCCGAGGACACGTCTATAATCGGATCTCCGAGGGGCTTAACTTAATGGGATGAACTGGCATAGTGACTAATATATATATTGGATTGTTTGTACCTGCAAGCTCTTTCATAATACAAATATCACACTATGACACAACACTCCATCGTCTTGGATGTGATCGTTGTCGGGGCTGGACTTGGTGGACTCGCAGCAGCCCTGGCTCTCAACAAATCGGGACACAGGGTCCGCATTTATGAGAGAACGGCTACTCTCTCCGAGGTTGGGGCTGGGATCCAAGTACCTCCAAATGCTACTAGACTCTTACAGCGGTGGGGAGTGAATCTAGACGATTTGAAACCGTGTAAGCCGGCCAAGTACGAAATATTCAGATGGGAAGACAACAGTCTGTTGTGCTCATTCGACTTGAATGCCGATCACTTTGGAGCGCCATACTTCCAGGTTCACCGAGCAGATTATCAGAATGCACTGCGGAAGACTGTGGAGGACCTTGACATCGAGTTGAAAGTTGACTCTCCTGTTGTCCAATGGGACTTTGATTCTTCTTTTATCACCCTTGAGAATGGTCAAATCCTGCACGCCGACCTCCTGGTCGCAGCCGATGGTATCAAAAGTCGTGCTCGTCAAATAATGTATGGCGAGACCGATAGACCGAGAGACACAGGAGAAGCAGCATGGCGTTACTCTATCCCAGCCGAAAAGCTTCTCGCTGATCCTGAGCTGGCAGACCTGATTCATGAGCCAAAGACTTCTAACTGGTGTGGCCCAGACTGCCACGTTATTGGATACCCAATTAGAGGCAAGGAGTTGTACAATGTAGTGATTTGCGTGACAGATCACGGAAAATCATCTGAAAGCTGGATGTCTCATGGAAACCCAGATGAAATCAGGGAGCAATTGAAATATTGGAACCCGGTTGTGGTAAAACTTTTGGCTATGTGCGAATCAGTACTGAAGGGCAAGCTGATGGACCACATGCCACTAGATAACTGGATCGCCGGGAAGGGAACCGTTCTTCTTGGAGATGCCTGCCATCCCATGTTGCCTTATGTCGCTCAGGGGGCTGCTCAAGCGATCGAAGACGCAGGTGTCCTTGGTTCTCTGTTTCAAAATTTGCAGAGCAAAGCATCCATCCCCATCCTTTTGAAAGCGTACGAAGATATAAGAAAACCTCGAGCTTCTAAAATGCAAGCAACAGGTGCATCTCACGCTAAACTATGGCATCTTCAAGATGGGCCGGAGCAAGTACAACGCGATTCAGATTCCAAATTACTGGGGCCAAAGAATCCTACATTCTGGGCCGATGAGAACCGAAAGAGGAATTTATTTCTCTATGATGCAGACGAAGAAGCTGCAAAATGGATAGCTTCTCATATAAATCCGTAGGCATATTCTATTTTATGTATTGAATAGTAGAATGGATTGATCGATCCCAGTGTGCTCCTGACGATGACGCTCGTAAACTTCTCTATTTTGTGTTGTTGTCCTTTTCTCTCACTCCAACTTAAAATATCGTACAGGTATCCGGAAGAAGGCCACAAACGAGTAGAACTACCAGCACACGTCTCTCCTTTCTCAAGCACTAAGTCATAATATAAATAAATAGAAAATCTATATCATCGCTCTTTATCCTCGGAGCAGCTGCTACTTGCAGGAGCCTCGGAAGGTACAACCATAGACTACCCTTCGAAATTGAAAATTGGTTCCGTGAGCTTAAGTAACTCCTCGAGCCTTTCATCTGGGATAGGTCCAGGAAGATCTTGCAGGACGCTGAGTAGCGTGTTAGTGTCGGAGCTCATAATATTACCCAAGGTATCACTCGGGGTTCCAGGGAGGGATTCAAAGCTCTGAGAAGGATTATGATGGCCCAGGTTACAAATTTTATTGTGCACGAGCTGGAGGACTCGAAGGCAAGTCGCAGCGCTTGGTCCCTGTTTCTGAAACTGACGCAGCACGCTGAGAGCATTCTGCCAACCGTCTTCCATTGGGAGCCCTGACAGTGACAAGTCTTGACTAGGGATAAGTTTGGCAGCGAGAAGAACAATGGCTGCCGTATGAACAAAATAAATACAATACCACCACACTGGAATGTTGGTGGTGTCCCTGTTGTCGTAAACCATTTGAATTGTTTTCAGCGCTGCTTGAACACAGAGATAACAGATTGCTCTCTCAGTTTCCAAAGAGATATGAGAGAGAGGACCAGCGACTTTAGAACGCGAGATAAAAGGGAAGAGCGCAGGTCGGCATAGCATTACTTGGGTGTGGAGATATCGCAGTTGAAGTACGTTTGACTGCCTCTCAAATGGATCGCCAAGATGGATTCTCTCTTCGCCATCACACATGAGACAGCTGGGAATACCATCAACAAAGGCGGTGAGTTCGTCTTCAAGGGAGAGAATTGTTTTCAAGAGGCCCGATCTATTCATATGACTTTCATCCAAATATGTCATAATCAAGCTGTCTTGGTCATAAAGCTGGGAAAGAATCCTTTCTAACACGTTGTACAGTTTTATTGTTTCGCGATAAAATAAGAACTTCGATGGACGAGCCGTTTCGGGAGGAATCAGAGCTCCGGCATCGGTAATATATTCGTCGTCTACAAAATCAGGGAGTTGGACAGTAAACGGTTTCGAAATGGCCAGCGGCCGTCCAAAAGTCATCCCCAGAATGCGGTCAATCATAACACAACCGTACCACAAACGTCGACACAGCTGCTGTTCAATGTAACTCCTCCTGCTTTTTACCTCATTTTCCTTGTGTATTCCTAGGCCCTGGCCCACACGGATGGCAAGCCCTGCAACATTCCAGCATCTACCTGGATTGTTGCTTGACTGAAGATAGAGCCCTGTGAGAAGCAGAGCCTGCAGAAGTAACAGAGACCCGTTATCCACAATATCAAAATCGAGCAGCTTTTTGGATCTCTGGAAGTACATATCAGCCAAATTGCTATTACTTTCTGCATTGTTATCCGGGGAAAGCTGACATCCGAATGCAAACAGGATATTTACAACGCAGTAAAACAGCATTGTTTCTTTCGTGAGAGGCAAACTTCCCAGCCACAGAGATTCATAAATTTTTTTGAAAGAGGGCTCGTGCAAAAAGGGGTAAAGAGTGTACACAAACCGGAAATAGCACGAGATGTAGTAGTCCGCAACTTTTCGAGGAGGGAGCACAAGCTCATCGACTTTGAGCCCCGGGATCTCTTCAGAAGCATCAGAGAGATTGATCATGGAATATTCCACAGAGCTAATCCCCGGACCCATACGACTACGCTCCTCAGAGGTAAGAGTGGATCGCTTTTGAGAGACCGCTGCCTCAACTAACTGCATGAAAGACACCGTCGATGAAACACCGTAAAAACTGTTTTGCGGATCGGAATTCAAAACAGCCCCCATCGCATCGGCCGTTTCAGCACTGGGAACAGTTACTGTCGGCGACACCACCGCGGAAGCTTGGTCGTCATATCGAGACGCAGTGTTGGTATTACCCGAGTCCTGTGCTACATCCTCGTGATTTTGAACAGTCGTCTTGGCTGAGTTATCTCGCGATAGCTCCCGAACTTTCTGCTCTAGCATTTTGACATATTCTTCGTTTGAATTGTCCGCCCGTCTCGAATAAACACAGCTAGTGTTTCGGTTTATACATTTCTGACAACGCGGCTGAGATGCATCACACTTGATTTTACGTCTCCGACAATTATCACAGGCTATGGAGACTTTGGCTCGCTTAGTCCTTGGAGGTTCCATCTCTTCTCGTGCAGTATAAGGACGGAACGTTTCCGCACACGGGTCAAAATCCCGCCCATGTCAGGGTTAGGGACATGCATGAATGTACCAAGAAATGGCTCAATAATGTAGATCAAGCTAAGAAGAATAATAAAGATAATAAGCTAGTCAACTCTCAGAAGTTCTACAAGATCCCAATATTTAGCAGCCTTAGAGTCATTTTTAGGATGTAGCATTAACCTCTCCCTTCTCTCGCGTCTCAGGAACGTGTGCCGACTCCCTGAGGTTCTCCATTTCACTCTCACCACCAAATTGTGAGAGATCTATTTTACTAGCTCATGTGAACCCAAAAGTACGAATGATCAGTGAACTCGATCTTTGAGATAAGTAAATACTAGCACGAGAGAAAAGTGCAGAAGACTTATATTGCTTCCTCTTTTTTTTATAATTTGCAAAGTAAAAGATGGATTTGGCAACCCAATTACCTTAATTGCCTTGCAAGCGGACCTGAAATACCTGTGACGTCAATATGTATCTTTTTTTTTTGGCTGTGGGGCATAATCGGGTATCCGACTTGACCTCCATAACAGCATGTCCGCAATGCCCGCAATATCCACCACACAACATCATCATCGCATGAGCATCGCCATAAAAAGCAGATTTAAACGGGGGGCCGAAAGGTTATAGTATTGAAGCAGTCACTATATAATATGCAATTGATTCTACTGTCAAATATTGTAAGTTTTGCCTGGTAATTCTTTCAGAGTAGTTCTACAGAATACTGTAATTAGATTTCAACGAACTCGCCTGATGGATACTTTCCCTAAGATTGCAATTGTTGGTGGGGGGCCTGCAGGTCTGTCTTTAGCGAATGTTCTTCTAGCAAACGATATTCCCTTTACAGTGTTTGAGCGAGATCCTTCTCCTGACAACAGAGATCAAGGTGGAACTCTTGACTTACATCCTGATGGAGGACAGGCCGTTCTTCGCGAGGCCGGGCTTTGGGATGAATTTGTTAGACACTCGCGGCCAGAGAGCGATGCTCTCAAACTTGTTAGAATGAATGGCGAGGTTCTTTGGGATGGAAACACCCAATCTCCGCTCGTGACCAAAGACAACATGTCTTCTCATCGGCCCGAGATTGATAGGGCGAAATTGAAGGAGATCTTATTGGGGTCGCTTAAAGACGGGTTAGTACAATATGGTAGAATTCTGTCAGAAGTGGTCCAAGGCTCTCGTCCAAATACCTGGGATTTGAAATTTCGAGATGGCTCAGTAGAGAGCGGATTTGACCTTGTTGTCGGTGCTGATGGGGCATGGTCTCGTGTTCGGCAGTTACTGACCGATGTCGAGCCATATTACTCAGGAATCTCTGCTATCGAAGTGTGGGCTCTAAATGTCAAAGAGAGCCACTCGTGGATGGTTGAATATGTTGGCCGTGGTAGCTTATTTGCGTTAGGAGAAGGAAGAACCATCCAAACTCAAAGGGTTGGAGACGGCAGTATCCGTACCTATGCGTGTCTTCGACAGCCCGAAGATTTCATAGACAACTGCGGCATCGACTGGACGCACCCTGAAACGGCACGGAAAGCGCTCATTAAGGGATACTACTCTGATTGCGGAGACAAGTTGAAAAGGATAATCGTTGAGAGCTCTGAGAGATTGATCCCGCGCAAACTTTACATGCTTCCAGTGGATATTAAATGGGAAGGGCGAGCAGGAATTACTTTACTTGGAGACGCAGCCCACCTGATGACCCCTTTTGCTGGTGTAGGTGCAAACTCGGCTATGCTCGACGGACTGGAACTTGCACATTGTCTCATAGAAATGAAGAATGGACTTATTCCAGACATTGATGCGGCCGTATCTCGCTACGAGAGTAATCTCTTCCCGCGTGCTAGGAAGTACTCGGAGAAAACGATGACAAACCTAACTGGTCACTTTAGTAAAAATGGTGGAGAAGATTTTGCACATCGCTTAAAATCATCATTTCGGAAATGAATAGTTCCTTATCTTATATTAAGGGGGTAATATGGATTGTGACTATATATGGGCCTTAAACCTGAGATTGCCTAAGATTTATTAAATAAAGCAGACATCAGTTTATAATTTGCAAAAAATATTGTGAACCTATAGAGGGGTATTGATATATTCCAGATGCTTAATATGCACCTTACAATTATCATTAAAATCAGAAGCCGACAACCTTCTGTGCAGCTCTATCTTTCATAATGATATTCTGTTTCTAATAATTTGTTTGTTTGCTGTTTTTCTGCAATCTCAAAAAATGCTATGTGGTATATATAAAGCTAGAAAAGCTAGCAATCCTCGGCCCTAAGATATCATATTCCTCACACTGTATTAATAATGCCTTTTCCATCCGACAATGTTCCTAGACAATTCTCAATGTAATTTTATCCATGTTACCAATTAAGATGAGATTATCTAACTATCGGAGAATACTCCACCTTGTTCCTCCTTCACATAGTATTGATAAGAAGGCAAGCTTTGTATGTGAAAATTAGGCAAAAGAGTGGGTACGACTCGTGTGGAACGAGAAGAGAAGAGCCCTATAGATCAAGTCGTCACCACAAACAATACAAGTTGATACTTTCAAAGAGTCTGCCACTATTGCAACCGTTTACTGAGCGGGTATTGAGTTTCTATATTAAATATAAGTTTTGCTCAAATAAAAGAGGTTATCTAGTTTATTTACACATTATGCCTGCCATATTCAAAATACAGCAAATTCATATCAGCCTGAGCCCTTTTCAGTAACTAGATCAAAGCAAATCTGCGATATAATCAGATAAAATCGGCAGCATTTATGAGCCTCCTAAACATCCCGTGTTAGAAACATACATAGACGTTATTAAACAGTTAGCTTTTGAAATGATCTATTGTGACTGTGCGGGGTTAGATATATGTAAAACGCACAACACCCTGACAGGTAATGGCTTTTTTTTGATCGACTGTAACTTTAATTCTGTACCCCACCACTGATGTACACTTGACAGACCCCATCGTCTAGAAAACTTTCATTCTCAGTTAAAAACTAAATTACATGTTATATCTCTACTATTTATACAATACACTCTCAAAAGATAACTCAATTGATGATTCTCAATGCGTTGGCAGACTTCCAGAAGATAGTCATACAGGCAATCACGCTTAGGCTCCAGAGACCGCTTCTAATCCTGCCATCCCTTGGTTTCTGCGAATTGATATACACGTATACATAAAGGATACGAAGAGCGAAATAAACAGCCGCAAAACTATTCATCGTGCAAATAGGCAGCTTGGCAACGGTCCCCAATACTAACGCTGATACGAACAGGGGAAAGTTTTCCAAAGCATTCTTATGCGCTGCCTCAGCACGTTCATAGCGAGCATATGTGTCCTTGGGAAGCCCTTTCTGGATTGTCTCGGCCCAGTTGGTTGAACGGGGATTCGTGCCATTCCATTGGCCATTCAATCCCTTCTTTACAATACCTATGCCATAAGCGTGAGGGTAAAGGCTCAAGACATAGTAGGCAGGGATAGCAAACAGCGAAAAGTTCTGCTCGGAAAGGACTGATGCGTCGAAAAAGCTCATTTTTTATAAGTTGAGTAGCGAGACTTTAGTTGTTACTATTTCAATGAGGTAGTCGAATTTCGTGTTGGTGTATGAGGGAAGAAATTCGCCTACGTGGTACTTAACTCCTCAGCCTACCTCCGTAACTCCGCCCCCCGCGCGTATTTTTCACTCATGAATAACAAACGTGCATGCATTGTCACATGCTATCGTATTATTTGTTGAAAGATTTCCGGACTCCCGAACTTCATAGAATTTTTTTCGAATGGCTCCTTAGTATGATGATGGTATCAAGCGAAAATCGTGGATAGATTAATGCGAGTATAAAGGGTCTACAATACGTTATTTAGCAACATTTTTTAGTTAAATATTCATTACCGTGGTAGCTATCTGTCGTAAAAAAAATCTGTTCAACAAGAGTATCTTGTTGAGTTCTGCTTCAAAAAACTATGCTCAACAAGCCACCTTCTTGTTGGAATTCCGCGAAGCGGAGCTAATTTTCCCTATCAGGGGCCGCTGGAGGCTACATCCACCTAGTAATACCTTTGAGCATACTCCAGGTACGCATTGTTGTCAACATCAAAAGTGTTTGTCCAGCAGTTTCCGGTACACAGTCGTCTCCAGTCTCTAAGAGGAGTGTTGAAGCAAACAGGATCAGTACCACTTTCATGTAACACGACCTGGATAGTAGTACTTGTGACTAAAGAGGGAAGACGCACAGCAATGTCCGCGATACCGGCGCTTGTATCCTGGATACAACCCGTTTGGTTGACACATGGGTTGTCTTCAATCAGTTCCAGGATGCCGTCACTTGGAGATTGAAGGTCCAGCCACATGGTATCGACTCCGTTTGACAAGACCGCACGCTTTCCATCCCCGTCAATAGTGACTTGGGCAAATGTATGCCAAGAAGTAACTATGTCGACGGGTTCATCACAAGCCTCGACTTCATCGCGGAGAACAAACTGCTCCCCATCAACCAATGCGATACCGCGCAGAACAGAGCTCGACTTGTTATACGACTCGGACAAGTCGGCAGTAGCAAAGTAGCCGCCCGATGCCATATCCCCCGTTGAAATCAGAGAATTGTTTGCATTCACTGTTTGATCATAGAAGTGTAGAACCTCTTGTTCGTCAGTATCTATGGCCAATGTGTTGCCTCCTTGCGTCTGTGTGCAGTAATAGATCCATCGTTCATTGTCGTCCCAGTATCCGGGGAGACTATAATTCTGCGGGCCTCGGTTCGTCACCCAGGAAAAGCCATTCTTAATAGCAGTGAAGCCTCCAGCGTTTAGATAGCCGTGTGACAGACCGTTGTTACCTGCCCGCAAAGCGACATACCAGGCGTCTGGATCGGTCCATGATGCCCTGTGGACAGCAACTTGAACTCCTTCAAACTGAGTGGACAGAGGCAGTAGTGTTGAATAGTTCCTGGCGACAATTTCAGGGTCATAGTACCACAAGTAGGAAGAATAAACAAGGCTGGATTCGGGGAATCGAGACAAAAATGCAGCATAGGTCCCTTGCTTATCGAAACGACTTTCGAGATATCCAATATCATACCACCACATGGGACTGCTAACGATATCATCATTTCCATCACCCCAGCCGAACGACTGCTCGTTGCTCGCGAGCATTTGAACTTTCCACTCCCCAATGTCAGAGATACCGGGGATCTCACCGAGACCCCAATCAGTGCCCACCGCCGACTCAATGAGAGCAATAGGGTTCAAGAGGAAAAAGGAAGCGTACGAGCCATAATGAGTTCCTTCATACCAACCCCCGTCGGGTCCATAAGCTTCAATGGCTCTGGAGAGCCGAGGAATGGAAAAGTTAACCTGCTGTTCAGCAAGAGTGAGATTATAGTCGCAAATCGACACCGCTGCTACGAGCATGGGCCCGTGGCAAGCCTGCGCCCAGTTATTGACATCATCGCCCCAGCTGTTGGATACACCGGGGACGAGACCGAGAGCAGGAAGGACGGCATTGTTGATGATTGCGTCTGCTACTTTATCCCGTGTAGTTTGGTTCATGACGGTGTAAAGCCAATCGTAGCCAATTGCTACACCGTATACCACGTTTCCCGTATTCAGAAATGAGCCCTCAGCGTTCCAATTGTCGTATGAAGACAGGTTCAAAAGCGAATTGATGGCCCAGTCAGAGTACTTTGTGTCCCCGGTCATCAAATACATGGCAGCTGTAGCGAGGATGGGCTCGTGCTCGGTTCCGCCAAACTGCGTAGGGACGTAAGGGAAGGGCTTTTCAATTTGCGTATCGGCGTAAGCTTGAATATACGCCACCTGATTCGCAAACACCGAATCAGTTTCATTGTATTGCTGCAGCTGAGCAATTCTATCTGGCGTCAGAATAAGTCTGGGGTGATCTGGTGCGTCGCTGAGAGGCGAGAGATCCAAACCAGAAACCCAAGCAAAAGGAAACAGCAGGAGGAAGCCCAGAACAGCAAGCATTGTTTCTCTCAGTTTTCTTTCTTAAAGCTGCCTGTCAGAAACCATTCAAACATTTGGTGTTAGAAATTACAGGCAGTTTATATAGAGTCTGAGAGACTATTTCGTTCTACCTCGAAACGTCGCATTTTGAATCATTTTCCCCGCATTTATGAAGTCGTTGGACCTTATCAAAAAAAAATGTCAGATGTAACACGGGAGCATACGCAAGGTACACGCAAGTGTTTTTGCAACGGGCATCTTACCGAGAGATAAACATTTGAACAATCGGCTGTCCAAAGGTTTCAAGTCTGGTTCTCGGCAGAGCGGCATGTCCCGCCCATGTCATGCAACTCTGCTATCAACAATCAAAAAACGGACAAATTTCCACACTGCGTTAATTATGCACAGAGAGGTAGGGATTGAGGAGAGAGAGGAGAAAAGCACACTTCACTGGTTCATCGCTGCTTTGACTAGTGGTCAATTGTCACTCTTGTTCTATTTCTTCAACTCCACTTTTGCCTCCACCCTCTTCGCCGACTCCGGGGATCTCGGAAGAGGTTACATTCGGCGGTCGGTCGAGATTCCCCACAGACTAGTAGTAGTGAGAAAACGATCGAACACACTACATTGTGCTAATGAGGAGCTCGGCTTATCTACGTAGCACCCCTTTTCATCTGTCGACTTGATAAAGCGTGAAGAAAGTGATGTTTTATCGTTCATTGTTGGCTCGTTCAGGGACTTTCAACAGCCGAGTCTGTGCCGATCATGCAATAAAGATCCAACGATCCCGTCGGTGTTAACTATTGTCAGATAGAAATCAAGGCTCTACGTTTCCCTGCCAATAAAGGAGAATTTGGAAGTAAATCAGGGGGATACGGCAGAACTGCGAGGAGCGGGGCTAGAGCAGCGGTAGATAATGCTTGATTCAACAGGCATTGCATATGTAAGCATTTAGGGCTTTCCTTATCTTGAACTTTTCACTCATTGTTACATTGACTCTAGTTTTCTTGAAGACTGTGAACAAATGATTAAATATTTATCAGATATGCAGAAAAGGTTTCGTTGCATCTCTTAGTTTCTTCACACAGTTAGAGGTGTCACTTTGACTTCCTGACATTATAGAGAAACTCTTCTATGGTCTTGGACTAACTAAACTATCTACGAACCTGTGCTACACTTTCCGCGAAGCAGAACCAACCCTCCCCGCTAGGGGCCGGCAGCAGCATGGAGAAGTTACCTGAAAACACACTACAAATTGCTGTATATTACCCATTCAATGATCTATCTAGGTCATTGTAGGAAGGTAAGGCTGCCACCCCAAAAAAACCGTTGCTAAACACACCTAAGTTCCCGCGGAGACATCCGTATTATGCCACACCGGAGATAGTGGACTTGAACCGCTTGATGCAAGCTTTGAAGTGGGCTATCCAGATGAAGAGGTGGTTTGCGGTTATAAAAAGCTGGGGCACGGCATCAATTCGTGATTATAAGATACACACTCACCCGAAACCATGAGGACTTGTTTTAGCGCTCTCTACCAATTGTTGTCACCAAGTAAATTAACCATGTCCGGCTCAAAATCTGTCGAAGAGCTCACAGAGGAAGCAGTAAAGTTGTTCGATTATTTTTGCTGCCGAGTACTACTCAATTTCCCTACTAGAACGATTGCTAATGAAGATGGGGTACATATTCTTTGGTCTGGCACGAAAATACCGGTACTTAACATTGCGTTTCGTCTTGCTACAGCGCAAACTATAGAAGAAGTGGAGAGTACTATCCGCTCTACTGGGAAGCACCTCTACCATATCGACGAAGATGGAATCGGAGGGATCCTGTTACTTGAAGTAGGGGCACTGCTGGATCAGGGTGTCTCAGTAGACCAATTTAAGGAGCTTGGTCCTAAATACCATTTCGATGTGTCCTTGGACGATACAATGTTGCTGAACGACTGCTCATTTGGAGACATTGATACTCGGGACTTGACCATAAAAAAGATCGAGACTGGAGATCAGATCAAATCCACTATTCGGTTGCCATGTGTCTTTGGCGGCATTCCGTTTGATGAATCGCAGAGCTTCGACTATGGAGCCGAGTTTTGGAAGACTGCATATGGATATGTGGGTTACGTAGATGGTGAGCTTGTCACTACGGCTACTGCTGTTGTGGTTGGTGAGACCATCTACCTGACATGTGTTGGAACCCATGGCGATTTCCAGAGGCGTGGATATGGTACAGCCATGTCCAAGTATGCTATACAAAAGGCCCACGAGGCGACTGGGGCCAATAAGGCATTACTTCACGCATCGGCAATGGGGAAGCCTGTCTACGAGCACATTGGATTTAAAACCATTGGCAAAGTTGTGACCGCATTCTACCAACGTCCAGAGTAGTAAGGAGGGAAGGGAGGGCCTGACCGAATTGAGTAATTCATCACCAATTTCTTTGGGGTGAATTAGTAGATACCATAGAGTCTACTGATCTATAAAAGATGGTACACAGCATAGGAATCTTTAAACGATAATGTTTAGAGGATATCATATAGCTTAGCAATGTTTACGAGATATCATAAAGTTTACTAGCTTTCGAAAAGATATTATAAAGTCTACTAATATCTAAAGAGATATCATACGGTCTAGTAATCCTCGAAAGATGCTATACAATGTAGAGATCTAAAAGATATCATGCAGTCTCTTTAAATTATACCACACAGTGAAGTAACATTATCCATTCTGTCTCGTTTGGTCTTGTCGGTGAATATCTCTGTGAAGCAGAGCTGCGGGGTCTGGGGCTGGCCCCAGCCGTTTAAAAAAGAACACCGACGGCAATTGCCAATGGAATCCAAGCCAGGTTGGTCGGAGACAGAGAGGTACCAACGTTGGCCTCCTCAGGCCCGTCTAGAGTCCCGTTGATCCTGACATCAGTGCCATTGCTTACGTTCTGAAACTGGATGTGGTCCGAAGGAATGGCAGCCAAGTCGGCTTGGCTTTCTATTCTGTCGCACGAGCAGGGCTCCCTTTGAATGCAATAACAATTGATATCGTAATCAGTGCCATTGAGATTTGTCACGTACTGGTAGTCGTACACTTGGTTTTCGGGTCCCCAGTATCCATGAAACGGTATCGAGCTGGCCCCGATCAGTACGGCTGTTAAACCAAGTGCGGTCACTGCGCCAATCGCTGGATAATACGGGCTAACGGCACCGCCGTAATAGCGTCCAGTGGATAACGGTCGAGTGGTAGCCGGCGCTGTTCTGGGAGTACTTCCTGAGGATCCAGAATTTGAGTTGGAACCACCTTTGGAACCTGAGGATCCTGAACTTGAGCCAGAACCACCTCGGGATCCTGATGATCCTGATGACCCTGATGACCCTGATGACCCTGATGAACCTGAAGAACCTGAAGAACCTGAAGAACCTGAAGAACCTGAAGAACCTGAAGAACCCCCTCCGTGACTTCCGCCTCCTCCTCCTCCTCCGTGACCTCCGCCTCCTCCGCTTCCACCTCCCCTTCGCTTGAACAATCTACTCAAGTCAACATATGATGAGATTTCAGACTGTTCCAATTGCGTATCTATTACTGCCGCAGAATCAGCGAGAGGTAATGAATGAGTGACGCCTGCAACGGTCAGACTCACTGCTAATGCCAATTTTTTATCAATCTTCATTCTGTCGTAAATCTTTTTTCTTTCTATGCCTCTTTCCCCTGAAAATTACAGGAAACCGTGCAAACTCTACAAAATATTGATCCACGCCCACTAACTGCCCTTTCAGCACGCGCGTAGTATGACTAAGTTAACGCAGCCAAGGGTTTATGGTAGTCGATTTATATACTTCAATTAACCAATCATATGATAACCAGAGGCTTAGCAAATGACCGAAAAACCGGGCAATGTAAATGTTTGACACTTTTTGTCAATAGACTTATGCGGTTCAACGAGGCAGAGTTCGTCACGCGTAGGATCTCAGCCACAGGAGGGTAAATAGTTTAATTTATGATCGCCACTAATTACTTCGTATTTTGATATGTGGCTGATTGGATAACTTCTAGAATGTTTCCCCACGGACGCGATACGAGGCGTTCATTAGAGTTTTGTGATGACATAGGATGACATGTGATGACACCGGTTCACATTAAGGTTGAATTCACTAACCTTGCTCCGTGGGAATGCACGGATTGCCAGTTGGAGCCAAATCAAGTAGAATATTTACAAGGATAAGATGGCTGGGATGGAATCCAGCGTTCGAAGTTGATGTATAGCAGCAAAACCGTATTTTTCTTGAATTGTATCAGAGGTTCCTTTAGGTGGAGAAGACGAAGGCAATACGTGTTGAAGTCGTATCAAAAACGTCTCGTCTTTCCGGCTTTGGACATTTTCTATGGTAAAGCTTAGATTCCTGGAATTGACCTTCACAAAGCTCGCCCCGTGTAGACTATAGCTGTGATTGTTGTCGGATTTTGAGTCGGATTTTGAAATGCCGGCATTTCAGTTCGGCAAATTTTCTTCTCTTAATTTAAATTCCTGAAATTGGCCCTCACAGGGCGGTCCCTTGCAGACTGTAGCACTGAGCTTTGTCAGGTTATAGACTACATGCGCAACAGTACAGCTATCTCCACTAAAAAGCTGCCCCAGGTTAGTTCTGGTTCCAACATTATTCTTGTCAGACGGATGCTGACACACCGAAAGTGGCCGTGATAGATGGTCGCAAAAAGCCTGCGTGATTTTATCTTGATCCAACTTTTCATGTTTAAACAATCCTTTGTAGACTCGCGGGAGCCTATACCAGCTGCTGGGCCCAGGGTATCTGTCTCGAAACGAACGCCTGGCAAAGAATTCTAAGCTTTCAAAGTGATTCGCGTGAACCACAATCTCTCTGCTTTTGGGATAAATACGATGCATATCTGAAGGAGTCAATTCTAGACACATAGCAAACCCCTCAGCTGTAGAAACAGTCAAGTTGTTCGATACATGGCGTGGGCAATTAAAGATAGCCATTAGAGCCGTGCCGAACAACATGTGCTCGAGAAATAGTCTTCTGAGGAAACTCATAGGAAGATATGGCTTCATAAAAGACGACTCAGACTCAAGAGGATTGAAATCTTCTGTTGACATTAACGAATTGGCACATACTCCAAGCCCCGCACTGTTCATACCAGACCGACCAAGCTGGCCGGCTTCAGTTACCACAAACATTGCAGGGATTCCTTCGCTTGGATCTGGGTAGATTTCTAAATAGACGGCCAAATCTTGGGAAAGAATATTGGAAGATATATCCCAGTTCTGAGCTATGTAAACGTCTCCATTTTGAGTCTCGCTACCAAGAACTGCGCACGAAGTGCATTCGTTTGCTTCTTCTTCTTTATTTTCTTCCTCTTTTAAACTGCCGTCAGACCGTCGTTGCATCTTTGATTCAATCCTCGACAGATCGTAACGACAATTCAGAAGCAGAACATCTCTAAATTCTACTCCTGCTCCTTCTGCTATACCTCTCAGCTCGTCAAGTGTCTTTGGCATATGGAGTTTAATCCCCGGTATGTAGACCTTGTCGATAATCTCATAGCACTCTGACAACGGGAGAAGTTTCCCTGGCAACTTATAGTAAAATATACTGGCTTTTATCTTATCCTTTGCCTGGACTCCATACGAGTATCCTCGCTCATATGGAAGTCCTCGAATCACAATGTGCTGATAGTAATATGGATGGTGTATGGTGGACGATCGTGTCATCCTCCTAGTCTGGATCTACAGGTTTTCCCCAGATTACGCGGGAGATCCTGAGAAAGAAGGATTCTTTTTTTTACATAGGTGGAAAGAAAGCCTCTTACAAAAAGCCCTACTGAAAAGAGAGAATGATTTAAATACACGCAACAAGTTGGTAAATTGAAGTATAAGTTTTTCCAAGCGTTTATTAATGCAAGATACACCCAGGCTCTCTCCTTTTTGACGGTCTCTCTGTCGCTTCTGTAGCCCAATATGGTATACCCTAGCGACCTTTCACGGCTTAGCGTTTGTTCTATGGTGGAAAGAAGGACCAACCCCTTTAACCCTTAACTAAAACTTATTCTGTTTTGACAGCTAGTTTCTTAACGTAGGGCCCGTAATCGGCGCTGAGTATACGTTTCGTTCGAAATGTCGGAGTGCGAATCCCGACGTGGAAAAAAAAAAGATTAATAACGATCAGCAGCTGTTTTGCTCATCTTGGTAATTGTACACGCACCAATGCTGGACAAAAAAAAAAGTTGAAAGCAGGTTCGTTAGCCGATCCTTCTAACGAAGCAACTCAACAATGGAGGTAAAATGAAAGGCTCCAAAACCCGGTCCGGGATTGACGTGTGAAGTTTAGGTAGGAAAATACGTGCGTTGGTCCTTTTCCTGCCAAGAGTAACTGGCTTTTTATGTGATTTTAATCAATAGTGAGCTCGAATACGTGGCTGGTGCTAGTTGGGCCTCTGTCGCTTATTTGGCTCGAAACGGTTCCACGCATAGCGATATTTCGTCATATAGAAACAAGTCTGTGTTACTACGATAAACATTTGGAGCCTTTGACACGTAATATATCGTACGCAGAGAAGGAAGAAGTTTGTGTTATTATTGTGTTAGACATTAGGGGCGTCTGGCACGTAACAGCCAGTATAGTAGGAATGAAATACGTAGTAGTAATAGTAAGAAGGAAACACATATAGGGGTCGGTGTACCTGTAGTGGGAGAGATAATGTGGGATATATTCTGTCCAAAGCAGGTCCAGTGCCGTGCTGACACTTTCTCGACAAAATCGTCTTTCAGAATACTATGTTGACGCCAAAACAAAACAAAACAAAAGCGAAGCCAATCAGTTTCACACAGACCCTCCTATACGGATGAGCAATGCCAAAACTCAAGACGTTTCTCGCTTTGATGCCTTGTAAAGATAATTCTATAATTCTATTTTCCATCCCTTCCCTGTAGATCTAGATCAAGTAGAGCGTATTCTCTTTGCGCTGAAAAAATAAGCAAATATGAGCAGGCCCCTAGACCGTATCGATATGTACACTTTGCGAAGCAGAAACAACCGTCTCCGGAAGAGGCTGCCGGAGACAGCTGGACGCTGCTCACTCGATTAGTTTCTACTGAAACCTCAGTTTCTTTGTCTTTGTAGTAGTCGACTGCCTTCAAGCAAAAATCTCTAAATGCATCTCCGCAATGACTTGGAAAATATCAACTTGATTGTCGGGAGACGCCTTCTGGCGAGCCCACACTTCATTCAGAAACACAGGATTGTCATCGCTGCAGGCCGTGTATCTCGCGACTGTGTTTGACAAATAGCTCTGAATCCAATCCCTTTTTATGTCGTCTTTCAGCTCCAAAGCGGCAAACACCAACGCAATGGGCCACATGTAGTAGTACGACGGTCTGCTGGGGCCTGCCTTCTTAAACAGAAGGACCAGCTGTAGTATGTGGTTTGCCCTCTGGGTGGCAATTTGATCTTCGCTTGTCCCTTTGTTGTTGTTTTTGTTGTTAACCACCCGCCTGAATAAAATCACTGCCGAGTCCAGCATCAGTTGGTCGGTTAGCCAGTGGAAATCCACCCTATCAATCGTCGTCTTGCGGAGCACCTCCAAGTCGAACTCAGCCTGCAATGCGTTGATTGTTTCTTCAATTTCCATTATCACTTCTTGTTGTCCTGCCGTCGTCGTCGTCCCACGACTACTAGTTCTACTAGTACCGGCATTGTTTTCTTCCCTTTTTCTTTCTTCCCTCAACCCCATTATCATCGCAAATACCACCATAATACGCAGCAACTTCTGGCTGTGTTTAATCAGGTCTTGCTCCATGTCGTCAATCCACTCAACCACTGGATATTCAGGGCCGTAGCACGAAGCTAAATACATTTTGCCCTTGGCAGAAAGCTGGAAAAGAACTTCGCGGTGGTGGTCAACCACAGCTATGAGCTCAGGGCAGAGTTCGTGGCACAGAATAAAACTTCTCATGCCGAGATAAATAACCCATAGCAGAGCCCTGCAACAGAGTGGTGATAACGAGCCTGGCAGCGTTGCTAATCTAGGTAGTATCCACGCGCAGAAAATTTTCGTGCGCGAAACTAGCGACTTGTAGTTCTTCAGCTGAACGTCGCACCTAAATAAAAACAGTGTAGTCAATATTATAACCTCGAGATTGTTAATGTGCTGAATTCCAATCCTGACAACTGTGCCAGTTTCGGTGGTGAAGCTTGTCCTGACTTGTTCGATCGTGTCTGACGCCCACTGGTAGTGTTGCATTCCAACCGCACTGAATCCTTGTTCGAGATCGAACGCTGACCAGGCTAGTAAACTGGAACGCAGAGGAAGTGTCTCCATAGCACCTTTGATGACGGGGACCAGGAGGCTGTAGTAGTTCAGACCAGACTGCCTCAGGCTGTGGGAATATTGCATGTTTCGTTCGTAGTGTAGTATGAGTCTCGTCTCGTGTTCTACTGGATTGTGGTTAATTTCAAGGCCAGAATGATACCTCGGTTGTATTTGGTTGTTTTGGTTCGGTTGGCTATTATGGTTATCTTGACTGTTTTGGTGTGGTTGTTGTTGATGCACTGTTTGGGGCTCTGGTTGGTGTTGGTGGTGAACTGATTGAAGTCCCGGCTGATGATGAGGCCAGGTATTCCTATCGTTAGGGGCAACTACCACGGCGCCTAAACTTCCATGAGCGTACTGAGAGGCTGTTAATGAATATTTTTCACTGCTGCCGAGCCCCGACTCTGTTTGAGGTTTGGCGACAGTGCCGGGGGGCTGCTGATGTTGATACACGTTGTTTTGATCGCTACGAATATGAAAAGATGCCGATGTCGACGCAGCATTTTGAGAATTAGAACTGAAGTCGATACTTCCCAGAGTTTGTGGCAGTGGTGGATGAAGTACTGGTGGTGGTTTTATTTCGGCAACAGAAGCCACTCTACTCTGCTCTCCGCTCGTCGATTCACCACTACTACTAGTACTCGTCGCAGTTGTTTTCGACTTTTTGGGCCGCGCACCGCTCGCAGATTCAATGGAAACGTTTCTCAAGTTTCGTTCAAACGAGCTCTGGCAGATGAGATTGAGTCTCACACAGGCACCACAGGGCACCTTGCCGTCGCATTTTACCTTTCGCTTACGGCAGGTCATACATCCTTAGGTTAGCTTTCGACAGAAAAGAGGAGAACGCACAGTTAAGTGCATGCGACGAGGGCCTCTGCAATATAACTCACCTGTGAAAGACCTCCTTCTGATGGTGGACATGTTCTTTTCACTTTTCACGTTTTGCAGGATCAACTGGATGTCGAGAATTCACAAAAAAAATCATTCATCCCTCACATGTCAGATTAAGGTTGGGGGTAAGAGAGACCTCGGGGACTCTTTGCAGAGATCTCCACACAACACTGCAGAACAACCGTAGATCCAATGCAAGGTTCGTTTTTTTTTTTTTCAACTTTCAGGCCCGTACGGAAAGGCGCTCCGAATGCCACGCAACACGCACCCAGCCGTTCACATGGAACAATTTAGCCATGGTTTTAAAGCCTTTTTTGCCCGATTCAATGTCCGCAACTAGCTTTGATCCGGCAGGGTCCTTTCCGTGCTCCGCGATATCGGGCTAATGTTAAACGAAAAAAAAAAATTAAAGGCGGGGGAACGCGAGAGGAAAGTGAAGTGGAACTTGTGGAACTTGCACGGATGGGCGTCGATTTTTCTCCGTCGGGTTTGAGATGACTCTTTTTCTTGCTGCTGCTGCTGCTGGTTCTACCAGCAAAGCCCAACAGCTCCGACAGGAATGCCTAGCAGCAGGCAGAAGAGGCTGTGGTTTTTTGTCCCAGAAGGTGAAAAATAAGAGCATTCTCGTCTAGGTAGGGTTACCAGCGAAGTCCAACAGGCCTCTGGCGGCCCCTCCCGGGGAGGGTTGGTCTGCTTCGCAGAAGTTGAAATAACTTCTGTGTAATAGTTCCCTCAGTAGGTTAGATTTCAAGCAGAATTCTGTCGGGCAAAAAGCGTCGTCTCCTCTTCTTCCGTTGAAGTTCCTTCCTGCCGATGCTGCATTACTCCCCCCCACACACTCGACACCGTATAGCTTGATAGCACAGCTGCGTTCCATGAGATCCATGAGAAGCTCACCTGGTAGGAAAAATTTCCCCAGAGAGGTCACTTTTATACCATACCGTAACCAGGGAGCCTCATTGTATAACCAGAGTACTACCTAGGTATGATTTGGCCCTGTTGTAACTTTCCTTATGGTGGTTTAACCTTCGACACTCATATCAGGGCCAGGGTTATTGAAAGACAAGATTTCATCCCTCCTTCCACCTTGGTAATAATTATCCATATTCAGTATCAATTTCTGTATCAATAATTGGATTAGTTCACAATACCGTAAAGCTGCACTCTCCTTTCTCTCTTCGTTCTCTCTCCCTTAGTCCGCTTTTCTTCTTGCCTTGACTAGCTAGTCATTTCTTTGAACTACTCCGCACGTTTAAGGTGGCTCATCATCGCCTAAAAAGAAACTGGTTCTGGTGAATTTGTATTAGCTGGAAAAAACGAAAAAACTTCAACGCTTCGGAACTGTTTACCCGAGCTACATCCAAAACATCAAAACAGCTGTAAAAACCAGAAAACCCCGATGGATAGGTAGCTAAAGGGGGAGAAGCGGCACCCCCGTAGCAAACTGACAAAAGCAGCCTTCAACTGGTTTTTGCTAGTGTATCCTAATTTTAAAATGGTTTGTACGCAAGCTCGTATTCTCATCTCGCATTCTTAACTCGCCGAAATACTCCACACTTCTCCCATAGTTTAACTCCATCGGCCCTAAGCCCCATCAGCCGAAGCGTAAACGGCACGTAGTGCCTAGCTTTGCCAATATTATTATATCATCCCTAATGCCCCATCTATACGTGATCTCCTGGTATTCGTGGTGTTGTGTCAGTGCAATAAAACACAAGACTCACCACTCGACACACAACAGAGTAAAAAGACAAGAAATTACGGAAATTAAATTTAATTTAAATGAAAAAATCTGTCAGGAAAAACTAGGCCCGTAAAATAACCGCCGAGTCAGATGCATTTTTCATTGTTACTGTGAGGACCCTTAAGAAGTTCCTCGGAATCATGCCATATTGGGAAACAACATGCCGTGATCCCCCCGCCGATTGTGAGATCCAGGATTCGATTAAAACAGGTTCTTCAGACGATTCGAGATGCTTCTGGCGTCCCTACCGGGAGGCTTTGGTTCTGCTTTGTGGATATTATTGCGAAGGTCTCGTCCTGGTTCGTAGGAACTCATTGATACCTTTTTATGCTTTGTCTGAGAGTTGAGAACAATGTATGTGTGTTATATAGTGGACTGATCCCTTGCCACGGAGTTGCCCGAGATTATCCCTTTTGGGCTGACACAATGTGCTTTTCCGAGTGACTACTCGGAGTTTTTTTTGAAATTTAGACATTGGAGGGGGGGTAATAAGCGGAGTATTTTTGCGTAGTGTTACAGAGATGAGATGTTTTTTATTTTTGCAGAAGTTCCTAAGAGTATTGAAATGTGTAAGATCGCTTTAGGCTGTTGGACTCCCTGTACTCCCTCTTTATCTGCTATTGTTTCCTATTTCTGATCCATTCTAATTGAATATTGTCCTCGTTCTGAACCTTTTACTCACATGTTTAAACTTCACAACGTACCAACTTGCTCCACCCTGGCTTTCCTTCTAATGCTGGTGTTATACATTCTGTAAATGATTTCAAACTGTTCTTATCAAAGTCTCCAACTCCTCTAACCTGACATTGCTAAAGTGATAATGTCAAGTCCCGTCCATTACTTCCTACCATTATGACAAATCTGTAATCTTACTCTTCTTAGCCAACTCAAACCACGCCTGTAAGTTGTATTGACTCGATGTTAATCCGACTTCACTGCACAATGAATCGACCTATTCACCTCTTGGTTTATATTGGAAAATATCTTGGAAAATATCAATCCCTTTTTTACCGAGTCCGCATTTGCGTTTAACTTGTTATAGCATGATGAGAAAAAGGGTGCTTTTATCTCATGGGTTTCTTCTGATTTCCAATTTTTTTAACGCTTTCCTCGCTGCTTTCTACGACGGAGGAAGGCTGAAAGCCTCGATCTCGCAGTCTGCCCAAATCCAGACAACCCCGCACAGCGAGACCATCCTCAGCCGGAGGGGCCTCGCCGGAGGCGAAACACGATATTGTATATTATTACAACTGCTAAAACCTAAGTAGAAGTAATCACAGCGGCAGCTCGTCGCCTGGCAGTCAGCTTGGCCTCAGAATAAGCTTTGCAATCTCGCTTTCCCTTTTCCATGTTGACGAAGAAGAGCATGATCCATGCCAGCAAGCAGAGCGCCCATACAAAAGGAAAGCCTGCCCAACTGTTGTTGGCGCTCGAATTAATAGCCGAGGTAATAAAGGGACCTATCCAAGAAGAAGACTTGTTCATGATGCCGTACAGGCCGAAGAACATGTTCTCGTAACCAGCAGGAGTCAGCTCCGCCATACAGGTCTGGGCATAGGCGTAGAATGGAGCTTGAAATAGTCCGAAATAGATGTTATACATCCACAGTTCCCAGACGTTGTGCATCCCGGCTTTTGTTGTCCATCTGCCAAACATGCAGTAGAAGGGCATTAAGAAAGTGAAAAAGTTGGAAACCTGGAACATGGTTATAGCCCTAAGCTTGAAGTATTTTTGAATATACCAGAAGCTGAGGGTGCCAATAGACGATGCGATTGCCTGGGACAGGTTGAGCAGCGTGTTGACTTTGACGCTGAAATCGTTGATGTCGTTTGTGACGATTCCCACCATCGAGCCAGTCGTATTCAGCCCGTCACACAGAACAAAGTAGGCTGCCAGGAACAGGAAGGTTTGCGGGATTTTCCTGACTTCCATTACCGCGAAAGATACCTGCTTGATTCCTAACAAGTACCATTTCTCGCCCTCGGGGATCTTTGGTCCTGGACGAGTTTTCTCACAGAGCAGCCATGGGATGGCCATAATCACCCATACACCTTGAGTGATGGCCAGAGATACGTTGTTGGAAAACGGATTGTTGTTCATGGGCAGAATGGCTGCCAGGTTGAGCGCAGAGACAATGATGAAGCCCAGATTACTCCACGTCGTCGAGATACTGGACACGTGAGACTTTTCCATGAGGTAAATCGTCATGAACTCGTCCTCGTCTATGACGCCATTGTTGAGGTCATCTCGAGCTTGTCTAACATTGGGCTGCTGTGCTGCGATTCGCGGGAAAACCGCAGCGTAGAATACCAGGGTCACGCCGTAAGTCACAACCGACAAGAGGTTTAACGCAAATGCGATTCTCCACTGATAAGGGTGTCGGAGGGGAACGAGGCCAAAAGTTACCCCCCAATTGATGACTGTTGCAGACCAAAGAATTATTCTTGCATTGTACCCGAAATCACCGACCGAGCCCATGAAAATGAAAATGAGGGCCTGAAACAGCAGTGCCATACCATTTCCAATGAGCTGAATGGAATTCACCTGCTTGGATCCACCTGCCCATGGCAACACGCATTGCTCAGGATCAGTTGAGCAGGGCAATTTCTTGCCATTCGGCCCAGGTACCCATCCAGCCAAGTTGCCTAAATATTGCGGCAAGAAGGGAGCGTACGAGAGAGGTCCTACACCATTGTCACCTCCGTAATAGAGGTAATAAGCCCACAGTTCCAGTCTAGTGGTAGCTGGGGCCGAATTGTCTTGAACGGTGACTCCGAAGAGCCTATCTTCTTGGAATATGTCTTCATCTGCAACGGTGTATTCGATAGTAGTGGGTTCCTTGATGTCCTCATCAAGGGGGGGAGTAGCAGCTTTCTTGTCGTCGTCTTCAGACATTTTGTTATTTATCTGGATAGATGTGTGACACGCGTACAGCCAACGTACAATCAACTTGTACAATCAACTCGAGTGAGAGAGAAACGGATAATATGAAAGCATGCTGATGCGTATTTATATATATATATACGGGCACCTTCACTTATCCGACTCTCTACACTCATATCAGCACAATACATCAATACACAGGTCGTATTTGCCCCGTCGATCAGATCAGATCACTCAATTAGGCGCCAGGTTAACGCTGTTACTGTGACATAGATACGTCTGGCCGCGCATGTTCTCAGTTACTGGACTTGGCAAATCATCCCCACATGTCATTGTATGTTCAGGATGGTATACAGCTGCCGTGCAGATCTGAAAGGTATTTGTACCTATAAATGTGAGCTTAAATGGTCGCCTTGAGACCCTGAAGGGGTTAGTCAAGCAATAGGTATCGTGCAATTGAACCAAGTAGTGTGGCATGAATGGTTGTTTATAGAGTAACAGGTAACATAGTTAGCCGATAACATAGTTAAGTTGTTAAGGCATCTAGGGTGTGTTCGTGAAGGTTTGAGTACATAATATTGATGTGCATTTGAGAAGTTAACTAGAGAAATTTTAGCCATATCCTGTGATAAATAAGTTAACATGTTCTTTGAATAATTCAATAAATGCGAAACCGAGACAGCTAGAAGTAAGAGGTATTGGAAATTAGCAAGACATCTGATGCGATGTCCAGATACCTATCGTTGCTATTTCAATTTGGCATAGCTTCACAGTCGTCAGAGTACCTGGATGTAACAGATGTGAAAGCTTTACTTGAACTATGAAGGTTACATTTCTGCTTACAATTGAATTGAGACTTTCCAACGTGCTTATCAGATATATCTGTTTTTTTAGTTCTTTATCTATTTGTCCATACACCCCAGTTTTCTTTATCATTTTACCTTCAACTCTATCTTCGAGAGCTTTGATCTAACTACTCTCCTCTATATTAAATCCAACTTTCCCATCTTTTTATCTTCTATCTTTTCTCAACCTATATTTTGTCATCTGTCTTTTCTCATGCTATCTTTTTTAACGCTTCTATATTTGAGTGACTCTCCTCTATCTCTTCCTCTCGCCCGTGCCTGATCATCCTCCTGAGTTAGAAGTCCGAAATCCCGCGAAGCGTGACTTACCCTCCCTCTGAGGGGGTCTCACCCGAGGCACACTCCACCCCTGTTCGCCCAGCTATCAGTGATTGCAGTTTCAGCTTGAAACTATTGTGCAAATATTGCCGTTCGAAAGGCTCTTAACGATCAAAGGTGGCATTGGCGGGGGCCTCAAGTCGATATCTTTGAGAAGTTTCGGCATATCTCCCCGTCTTTGGTGGGGGTTAGCTGTCAACGTCCCCACCAAAGAACCAAAAAGAGGGCATTTCTCTGACTATCGTTAATAACGTCCGCATTGCACACAACCTGATATCACTGAACGATTTGTGATGTTACATTGCAATGGGGTTAAAAATACAGAAGATGCCAAAGACCAACTGAGAACCGAAAAACAAAGCCACTTGAATTCTTAACTTAACGTCAAAGCTTATTGAACAACGCTTATCTGGACATAGTAATCTTTAGAAGAAATTTGAGCTTTTTGTATCATGTCCGACTTGAAGAAACTCATAGGACAGTTGATGATAGTAGGGTTCGAGGGTTACACCCCGTCGCCCGAAATCATCTCGTTGATTCGCGACTACCACGTCGGAAACGTCATTCTTTTTGTTCGCAATGTGGAAAGCTCCGAGCAGTTGCTCAAACTGACTCGCTCTTTGCAAGAAATCGCGAAAGAAGCCGGTCACAGCCGCCCTTTGCTCATCAGCATCGACCAGGAAAACGGTCTCGTCTCACGAGTCGGCCCTCCGCTCGCCCCTCAATTCCCAGGTGCAATGACTCTGGGTGCCATTGGCTCGCCAGAAGCCGCCTTCGAGTCGTACAAAGCTACAGCTGAATACCTCAGATTCTACGGCGTCCAGTACGACTACGGCCCAGTCGCAGACATCAACTGCAACCCAGACAACCCAGTTGTCGGGGTGCGAAGCTTTGGAGATGATCCTGCGAAAGTTGCTCAGTTTGTAGAAGCTTCGATCAAGGGTCTGAACGAGGGCAAGGTCCTGAGTTCGGTCAAACATTTCCCAGGTCATGGCGATACAGCGGTGGATTCGCACCACGGCACGGCTTTAATTACGAAAGATCTGGAAGCCTTGGAAAAATGCGAGTTGGTACCATTCAAACACTGTGAAAGTGCTGACTCGATCATGATGGCTCACGTTATTATTCCTGCGTTGGGAGACGACCTACCGTGTTCAATTTCCCCGTCTGCCATTGGGTATCTCAAGAAGAGCATTGGTTACAAGGGACTGGTAGTAACCGACTGTCTCACTATGGATGCCGTTTCTAAACCTTTTGGAGTTGGTAAAGGTGCAGTCATGTGCCTTCAGGCTGGAGCCGACTGCCCTATGGTCTGCCATCACTACAATCTCCAGGTAGAAAGTATCAACGCGGTAGAAGAAGCGGTCAACAGCGGAGCTGTGTCGCGAGACGCTTTGGAGATCTCTCTAAGCAAGCTGAATGCCCTCAAGGACAAGTATTTGTCGTGGGACGATGCTCTTGCTGAAAAATCAACTTCTACTCTCACAAACATCGATGCTCACAAAAAGTTCGTCGCTTCCTTATACGCCAAGAGTACTACGGTGGTGCGCACAGACAAGTCTACCCTTCCGTTCAAGTCTGGCGAAACCGTGGCATACATTATCCCCAACAACCCCAAGGGAAACCCGTATAGTGGAGTTATTAACATCCGGCATGCAACTCGTTTCATTCCCCCTAGCTTTGAGAAAGCCCTGGGTGAACGAGGAGTCACTGTGTCCCAGTGTGGATTCGAGCCTGATGACGACGTGTCTACATACGACGAGGTTATTTCCAAAGCTGACAGAGTGCTGGTAGTCAGTCGAAATTCGCATCTGCAGACATTCCAGAAATCTATCGTCAAACATGTTGCAACGCTTGGCAAGCCAATTGCTGTCGTAGCTGTCGACATCCCTTACGATTTCCTTTCCAAAGCTGATGCCGACCTAGTTCCTACATACATCTTAACCTACGAGCCCACGATAGAGGCCTTTTCGGCAGCGTTGGATGTCTTGTTTGGAGAAAAAGATGGCTCCACTGGTGTGTGTCCTGTCAAGTATTAGAGATCCCGGTGTGAAGCTAGCCTCTCCGACGGGGCCTTTCTAGCGACCTTTCCAGAAGAGTGTTCACAGTCAAGTATTAGAATAGATATCTATTTGTCTATATAAACAAGTTATAATATAGAGGAAAGATTTATTACAAATGCTGATGTGGAGCTAGAGCTTGTGCCATAGAGTATTAGAATAGGTGTCTATTTGTGTAACGTAAATAAGTTATTTCGTAGAACAAAGATTCCCTCAAATACCCATGGTATAATGGTATTATAATATTATTGCATTTATATTAATTGGGTGAAATTGACATGAAGCATGCAAGTAAATTGAACTACTAGTGAGCATTTTATCAGAAAAGAATAGTTGGCTGTAAGTAATTGAGCTAATGAGAGTTTCATCGGAAAACTAGCTGGAGTGGTGGTATATATGCCCACGGTCTTCATATATAACATGTAATTTTAACCAGTTTTCAAAATGCTGTGCTTAGTACCCAACTTTATATAGTTACAATAGAAGCTATATCATGTATAGCTGGAAGTATATAAACAAACATATAAAAAGAGTGTAAGTACTCCGGTGGGGCCTTTTAAATGCCTTGGTAAAGTTGTAATTCGTGACGAGGTAGTGTTGTGTGAAGCAGAACCAACTCCATTTGGGGGGCCCCACCGGAGGCTATGCCTTTATGCCAAAATTATATTCACTCCTTTTAATGCATCGACAGCCCACTGGGGATAGTCACGGTTGGGATAGAGATCGTTGAAGAATTGTTGCACGAATTCAGGGTATTCGTCGCGTAGAATGGCTTGTCGTGCCTGTCGCATCAACTCAAGCTGGTAATATACATTGTGCAGAGTTAGTAGATGCGCGCCAGTTGTTTCTCTCGTAGCCACATGGTGTACAAATGCTCGCGTCACGCCTAGTCCACCTTCGCTTTTGGGTTTGCACACAGGACACTTGCATCCTTCTTCCACCGGCCCAAAATCTTCAGCGTAAAGCTTGCTTTTCAAGTTTACAACTCCGTTCTTGGTCAGACCATTGCCGAATCTAGCAGTTCGCGTAGGATAGACGCAATCAAACAGGTCGGCCCCCAGTGCTACGGAAACCACCAAGTCTTCAGCGTAGCCTACTCCCATGCAATACCGAGGCTTGTTCTCAGGCAAGATATCAGTGCACAGCGAAACCACTCGGCAGTATGATTCCTTGTCTTCACCACCAGACAAGCCGCCAATGGCAATACCTGGCGTGTCTCTTTTCATCATTTCAGTGCAGCATTCACGTCGAAGGTCGTCGTTAAGGCCACCCTGGATAATGGCGAATAAGTTCTGAGAATCT
This sequence comes from Spencermartinsiella europaea, assembly GCA_030579595.1. Taxonomy (NCBI): domain Eukaryota; kingdom Fungi; phylum Ascomycota; class Dipodascomycetes; order Dipodascales; family Trichomonascaceae; genus Spencermartinsiella; species Spencermartinsiella europaea. Next base: position 46,565 of record JAKTRG010000026.1, read on the forward strand.
GGATTTTTATGCGCAGCAATACACCTGTCTAGCCACCTTATGCTTCGTCTCATGGCTTCCTCCATTCGGTCTCCGGTGGTTAAAGTCGCAACCACGTCGTCGAGCTGCATCATGATATCAGACCCAATGCTGTTTTGCAAAGAGATAGAGTGTTCGGGGGTCAAAAGCATCGGGCTGCCGTCATGCGGACTCAGAAAGCGTACTCCTTCTTCGGTTATAGTAGCAAGCTTCAGCAGTGACACCATCTGGAACCCGCCTGAATCGGTGAGAATATTTCGATCCCACGACTGAAATCGATGTGCACCACCAACTGCGTCCAGCGTCTCTTGGCCCGGACGCAATCCCAGGTGATATGTGTTATTCAGGCATATTTTACAATCCAGCATTTTCAACTGCTCCGACGTCAGCCCTTTAAGCGATGCCTGAGTGCCTACTGGCATAAACATAGGCGTCTCCACGGTTCCATGCGGCAGAGTCATATTGGCCGCTCTAGCCTTGGACCTCGAGCATTTTGCGAGCAGTTCAAATTTCAGAGCTTTGCCCTGATATACATTGCTGCTCAACTGAGTCATCGCTTTTCTCATTAGCGGGCTCTAACACCGCAAATACCTCGGATCAAAAGTTCTTAAAAAAAGTCAAAATCGATATTTCAACGCCGCAGTTTTGCATAAGCCTCAGTAATCTCCTGTATTAGCTGTTTATGGAAACATCTGTTACTGAAGTCACTGTTTTGAACCATAATCTGACCTTGGCCGGCCTTTTCGTTAGATTTCAAATGCTTGCTGAAATCATCCTCTGCACTTCCAAATCCCAATATTTTTAAAACTGCTCTTATCTGACCGCAACACTGAAACTCCAGGTGCGTTGTATAACAGATGTCAGCCTTGTGAGGCTCACGGAAGCCGCGCTTGGTAGATCCATGCACGGTTTTAACTTCAACCTTTCCATCGAAAGTTAACAAAAATATATGTCGTTCAAGAAGAAATCTATCGCGATTCCTGGACGTGGTCCGCCCGGTGGCGTCCCAGGTGGTGTGCGTGAGTCACTACCACATCTAGCACCTGCTACTCCTCCTTCAAAAGAAGTAGCAAACGCCGCAACTCGGCCCTCACTCCAAACTTCCCATCCATGTATATCGTCTGGCAGCCCTAATTTGGATGAGCTTTTGGGCCACGGGGGCGTGCCACTCGGTAGCATAGTGTTAATAGAAGAATCGGGGACGACTGATTTTGGCAGTGTGTTGCTGCGGTCGTTTGCGGCCCTGGGCATAGTGCACAATCGTTTGGCAGACAAAAGCGCTCCAACTAAAGTGTTGGTGGTTGGAGCTGCAAAGAATTGGGGCAATGAGTTACCAGGTGTGTACAAAGACAAGAAGCATGCTGCCAAGGAAAGAGTAGAAGAAGATATTTCAAAGGTTTCTGTTGAGAATCTGGCCCAGAATGTGTCGGGCACTTTGAATTCAAGAGACACGAAAATGAAGATATCTTGGAGATATGGTAGAACAGCTGAAAAGGCAAATCCTGGTGTTTCAGACGGTCTCGTGACAACCCGTTCAGATTATAGTGCGGTGTTTGACTTTACTACGAGACTGATGCCTCAACCTCAACGGCCTGAAATCGACTATATTATGCCGGAAGGCTCAACCGGAGGGTTCTTTCCTTCTATCTTGCATGAGCTTGAAAGCGCAGCTAAACAAGCGAGTCAGACCGGCACAATTCTACGAGTTGTGATTCCTACAATGCTTCACCCTGCTATTTATCCGCCTCAGTGTTCTCACTCCGAGGCCCTTCTACCATTCTTCTACAGCCTGAAAAACTTGTGCCGAAAGTACTGTGACACCGTCGTGGTCATGCTGACCCTCCCGCTCGTGCTCTACCCTCGTGATCTCTCTTTGACCCGGTGGGTTGAGATCCTCGTCGACGGGTGCATCCACTTGGAGAGTTTTCCCGACGAAGCCATCGGTGAGAAGGATTCAAGCTCTGATTCCAAGAGACCGCAGGGCCTGCTGCATATTTACAAGCTGCCCGTGACCAGTGAAAGAGGAGTCATGGTAACTAGAAGAGCAGAGCATGCCTTCCGTGTTGGACGAAGGCTTTTTGAGATTCAGGAATGGGGTATTCCAGTTGACGAAGCCGAGGAACCCAGCGAATCTGTGTTAGACTACTGAGAGGTAAAGCTCGCCTCTGGCTGGGCCACTCCGTGGTCGGTGGTTCTGCCTCTCAGGAGTAGACTTAACATTAGTGACTCATAGATACCCATCCATGTGGGAAAAGTGCTACAATATTTACCACTAACTACAACAATCAGTTTACGATTGACTCCAGAAGTCGTCAAACCATCTTCAGAGATACAATTTTCTTTTAGCCTGAGCGAGTAATCCTGGCCCGGATATGGGAGCAGCTGGTCACTAGGTTGTGCCTTGGACTACTGAGAGGTACTCAAGGATGTGTGCGACATTTACAATATCTATTCGCAGATGAATACATTGGATATTTATAACCCAAATCCATGGTTTAAACTGCTTGGCCAACTTGCTGGTAGGTACTTGGACTATTGAGGGGTAGTTTTGGGGAACCCCCGATCATGTTATAAGACTGATATTGTGGGCCGTAGAACGCTAATACAAGTTGAGTCGACCTACCAGCTAGATAATATCGTATTAGGACAAAAAGACTCTGATATGAAATATAAGCTCTCATATTCTCATTGCATATCAAATTATTTACTGACTTCAAACGAGGTCAATAAATATCATCATCGTCATCAGGTACTCAAGGATGCCTACAAAATTGCTATATTTATTCACAGGCGACTCAGCTCCTGCGACTCTGCCTACGGTCAGAAGTCTCTGCGAAGCAGAACCAACCTCCACGGGGTGGCCCCGGCGGAGGCGAGCGTCACCGCGTCTCGTGTGACCAGAAGTTATTAACTATCTACAGATATATACAAGTAATTATCCCGTACCTTACTCTTCTCCCTTGTACAGGAATCCCAGCCAGCCCTTCTTCTTTCTTTCTCTTTCTGCTGCAGGCTCCCATGAGTCGATAAACCCGTTTATTCGTTCAGCCAGCTCAGCAGCCGTGTACTGTCGTCCGAGCGCATCGACAAACTGGCCCTCGGGGTCCATTAGGTAAAAGAAAATGGAGTGGTCGACCAAGTATTCTTCTCCCGGTTTCAAATTAGGAGGAGTGGAGAAGTAGACTCGAAATTCCTTGCAAGTCTTTTTGATTTCTTCGTAAGGCCCTGTCAGACCCACGATGTCCGGATGAAACTCGGCCAGGTAGTTCTTGAGCACCTCAGGGGAGTCTCGGGCAGGATCACATGTTACAAAGACCGGTTGAAGTCGTTTCTCGTTCTTATTGATGTCGCCAAGCGCCTCACTTAATACTTCAAGCTCTTCGGGACAGATGTCGGGGCACATGGAGAAACCAAAATACAGCACACTGAACTTTCCCAGCAGGTCTTTCTCAGTGAAAATGGCCCCATTGTGGTCTACCAGAGTGAAAGGGCCTCCGATTTTGGGCCTTCCAACTCCTCTGTTGCTCTCAGCCTCTCGAGCCATTCGAAGCCGTTCTTTTTCCCTTTGAAAGAACCAGTACAGTCCACCACCGACCACCACAAACGCCAATGCCGCCTTCCAGTTCAGAAACCCAACCATCTGTCTCTGTCGGAGCTGATCGTGTTCTATTTTACCCGACAACGGTAGACGACTCAAAGGTTTGCTTGGCTTGGTAGGATCGAATCCATGTCGAGCAGTTCCGGGATCTGGAACTCCAGCGGAACGAGGCTCAGGCTCAGTATGCTCATTTTGCGGTTTGGTATCATTAAGAAGACGTCGCGATGACGACAGATACCTCATGTGTCCGGTTGCGAAGAGCTGACTGCTCTTTTGCAGGGTTCGAAGAGCTTTCATGGCAGGCAATAGATTGGTAAAATCAATCGACATCAATGATTTTCAAATGGTAAACTCAGTGAGGTCGTTAACAAAAACACTCTCAGTTAGATGCCTCCCGCGGCCCCTCCAGGCCAGCTCCAACACTCGCGAGTCGCCGCCAGTTACCGGACACACAACTCTAGATTACAAAAAAAACACTCTCAAAACCCTCGCATTTGCACCCATGTCCACTGTGTCGGTGGATCCATGCAAAAACATCCAAGTCTCCGCCAATTGCTCAAAGCCGCACCTCTTCGACGATGCTCTTCGATGATGCGACGGGATGCATTTGCATTTAACGAATGAGCGAGACAGTATATGTAAAGTGCGAACGAAGTCCAAAATGTAAAGTAGAAATATATATATAAAATAAAACGATACTCGAAAGATACTATAAAAAAAATTGATAATCGACAAAGTATCTGCGTTCTCCTGAGCTTTCGTAATATCCTGCCCCCCTTGCCGTATTCGTCTCACTACATATACAATATATACATTTCGTATTATCGGGCATATTGTAGCCGATTTCATCAGGACCACCCTGAAACTCTGAAGTATAGTCTAGACACTGTGGTTCACCTGCGCTCGAGGTACCTTGGGTCGATCCTGGGAAACATACTTTAAAAGCGCTTTGAAAGGTCACGCCCAGCGTTAATATTACTGAACCATCGTCTGGCTACAGTGTATAACTATTGCCGCCTGGCAGGGTCTGTGAGATTAGAGAACCGCTCGAACTCGCTGCAGCCAAGAAGCAAGCACTGTCATACGACCTTGACAGTACCCGAAACCCACTGGCCCCATTAGATTGGAAGCCACCACTGCCTAGATCATAGTACAGCAAAGAGATTGGGCCCACAGTACCACCTCCGCCCTCATTTCCAGCCCGACGGTTTACTCTTTGCCATGTACCAGGCGAGTGTACGGTGGACCTAGGGGCCAGCCAGGCTTCCCTATTATCACAGGTGCTCAACGTTCTATTGAACATATCCAACACCTGATTCATCTGCCGTTTAAGGGTCAGCGCGAAACGGTCAAAACTAGGGCTACAAGAGCAGAAAAACCGTCAATTGGGTCCACCAAGAGACTTCTCATATTATTTATATGCTTATTTTGCTGCTCTCACAGGCCCCACCTCTGCTTTCAAGCCACCTAGTTAACGGACAGGGTAGAGGGTTTCTGAAGTGCGAAGTAAAATAGGGTAACGATTCTGTAGCTTATACTGAAGTACAAGCTAGACGCGACTTGGAGCAGATCTAGAAACTGTTCTACAGTCGATTGTGATCCTTGTGTACACAGTTCTGATAGAACATTCACGTTTAGGGCCCTTGAACTTCCGCGAAGCGGAACAACCCTCCCTGGAAGGGCCCCGCCGGAGGCGAGCGTGATGGTGAGATGACTGCTTTCTGTATAACATCTATATTGAACCCATATAGACTCCGTATGGTCACCTAGAGTATAAATTGATATAGGCATTCCAGGCTATAAGTATCAAGATGTTGGACCTTATTATTATTATATGAGACTGTTGGGACCATAGCCATGGTCAAAAAAGCTTTTTGAACCAGCTCAAAGACGAAACACCAAGAGATTGAGATATGTCTAATATCATGGTAAATCCGCAGATCCGTATCTGCAACTTGCCCGCCATAAGAGCACCGAAACTTGCATATCTCCATTGCATCACAACCGGAGTCAGTATAGACGGACATTAGCATCGATGGGAAGCTTAAGAAATCTTAAACAGCACCTAAATTAGGCGGAAACATCAGGAGGAAAAATTAGACAGATGCAAATATGAAAGGACAATGACGTTCCACTCCGAAAAAAATCATAGAATATTATTCCCCGTCCAATTCATTTTTTAGCCATAGCAATTACAATTACTGCATCAACTCCTGCTTCTGAGAATAGCCAAACTGTACCACGACTCGATCCAAGGCAAAGTCGCCATTGTCACGGGGTCAAATGCTGGTATGGGAAAGTTTACTGCTACGGCCTTGGCTGAACATGGAGCCAAGGTAGTAGTTGCGTGTCGAAGCAAAGCCAAGTGCGACGCGACCCGTTCAAGATATCAAGAAAACCGTCCCCAACGCTGACCTCATCCCTCTCGAACTTGGGCTAGGAAGTCTGCAATCTGGAAGTCTGCAATCTGCTCGAGATTCCGTTCAACAGTTTCTCGCATTGAACCTACCGTTGCATATGCTAATCAAAAATGCTGGTGTCATGGCATGTCCCTAGGGAACTACCAAAGATGGATTTGAAACTCAGTTTGGCGTAAACCACCTGGGCCGTTTCTTGCTCACATACCTGCTTATGGACAAGCTGGCGGAGAATCCCTCGAGAGTAGTGATTCTGACTTCAGTTGGCCACTACAGCTTTGTTGACTGTGACGGTATCAACTACGACAAGGTGAACAGTGCAATAGGATACAGCCCGTGGAGGTCGTATGGATACTCAAAGCTTGCAAATGTCCTGCACGCTGAAAAGCTCTACAGAAGAAATTCGACGAAAGAGGAGCGGATGTTATAGTAACTTCGGCTTATCCTGGTGCTGCCAACACTGAGCTGAACCGGCATATTGGGGTTAAAAATGCGCTCCAGATGTTGACGACTGCGAACCGTGCTCCAGGGATTTCTGATCTTAAGCCTAAGACAGTCGATGTTGGATCCAGCACTGCAATGCTGTGTGCTACGGCGCCCGGTATAATCAAAGGTGGGTATTATGCCCACGATGCTTTTGAGAATAAAAGGCTTCACCCTGCAGCTAAGAACGAGAAGAAAGTTGATGAAATTTGGCAAAAGTCCATTGAGATGCTCGGATTGGATTAATATTATAACGAGTATTTTGGAGTTATTTTTGTTGGATTTTGCTTTTGATTTTGTGTATTATGTATTTGTAGCTTGGGTTAATTTAATTGATTTTTCACTTTTCATGAAATCGGTTTTGCTCGCCTCCAGTGAGCCCCTTCCAGGCAAGTTGCGGTGTTTTCTTGTTAACATTATAATTATTGGTTTCTGATTTACTATGAAATTTAATTTACTAAATACTCTACCACTGGGTCTCTCAAGACGCACTTTTTGACTATGCTTGTCGCTGGACTCTCTCTCAAGTTTCTCTTATATCTGGAACCACTAACAAAGAACTCTCCCGACTTATGTGTAGAGATAGCAATAGTAGATAGATATCCGGGAAAAGAACTAGAAACGTTGCCTCCGGCGGCTCCTCCCGGAAAGGGCTGGTTCTGCTTCGCAGAAATTGATGACTTAGTTTGTGGCATGTTATATTCTCTTCATGATTATACACGACTCAAGTATATAATTGCTAGTCATGCTCAAGAACACCCAAGTAAGCTTTCTTTGCGTTTTACTTTACATTGAAGGGGCTTACTTCGACTGTGACTTGCACATTATGCGCTAATGGTATCTTTCACCTCGAGTAGGGTATAATTACATTTATGGTCCTGATTGCACTGTGACCTATAACAGGGCAGAAAGTACGTCTAAGTGCTTCATCTTAATGCCAATCGTGGATTCCGCGAAGCGGAACCAAGGCCTCCCCGGCAGGGGCCGCCGGAGGCAGGTGGACGTTGCCTCCGGCGGCCCCTGCCGGGGAGGCCTTTGTTCCGCTTCGCGGAATTTTACGAGTTGTGATCAGTTGGGGTGGTTGCAGTGTTAAGGAACTTAGACAATTGACTCTGTCGTGACAAACTCAATTACTTGGCGTTAGCACCTTCTGTAGTCAGTGAGTTCGCTGGTTCGATTCCTTCCCACGTTAATTCTTTAAGGTTTAACGCGCCTCGAGGAATCCCACCCGGGTAACACCTAACCCTCGTATTTTAGGCCACATCACTATTGGAAGTTTCTGAAAAGCTCAGAACAGAACAGGAGACTTCGCGGGACATCTGGTTGAGCTACGTGTGCAGCGACAAAGCACGACTAATCTACACGGAAACCGGGAACCCACTTGTGTTTGAGAGACCGCTCCTGATCTAAAAATGTCGGCACTGACATACAAGAAAAACGATGACATTGAGTCTGGGTCGTTGGATAAGATGACAGTCTTCCAAGACTGTATATCAGGATTCAATGCTTCGCCTATCCAATCGAAGAAATGCCGCTCTCTGCTGGCCAAGTTGATCCACCTGCTGTCCACAGGAGAGTCCTACGCTGCCCCCGAGGCCACGTCGCTGTTTTTCAGCATCACTAAGCTGTTTCAGCATAAAGACCCAGCTCTAAGACAAATGGTTTATTTAGCGATCAAAGAGCTCGCAGGAGTCGCAGAGGACGTGATTATGGTCACACAGTCCATCATGAAGGACGTTCAGGCTACCAATGACCTCATATACAAGCCCAACGCGATCCGTGCGCTCGTTCGTATCATTGATGCGTCGATAGTACAGGGGATTGAAAGACTAATGAAAACGGCCATTGTAGACAAACACGCGGCAATTTCGTCGGCCGCGCTCGTGTCTTCGTACCACCTGGTGCCAATTGCACGCGACGTGGTGCGACGGTGGGCAAACGAGACCCAGGAAGCCGTCGTCGCGCAGAAAGTGTATCCGCAGAGCATGGAATCGCGCTATTCGTCGGGCGTCTCGGCCATGACACAGTACCACGCGCTTGGGCTGCTATACCACTTGAGGTCGCACGACAGAATGGCCCTGATGAAGATGATTCAGCAGCTGAGCGGTTCAGGCAGCCCTATCCGAACCGCCAACGCGGTCGTAATGCTTATTCGTTACATTGCCAAAATCATTGACGACGAGCCTGCGCTCAGACCACAGTTATTTGGCTACTTGGAGGGCTGGTTGCGTCACAAATCAGACATTGTCAACCTCGAAGCTGCCAAAACCATACTTCAGGTGAAGAATATCAGCGACCAGGACCAGAACTCGGCCATCGAGGTCCTGCGCGCATTTTTGGCATCACCGCGAACAGTGTCGCGATTTTCGGCTATTCGGATCTTGAACCGGTTTGCGATGGCCAAACCACAGGCAGTGGTGACGTGCAATATTGAAATCGAGGCTCTTATCAGTGACTCGAGCCGATCGATCGCCACATATGCCATCACCACTCTGCTTAAAACGGGCAACGAAGCCTCTGTGGACAGACTAATGGACCAAATTGCCGGGTTCATGAGCGACATCACTGACGAATTCAAGATTATCGTCGTAGACGCGATCCGAAGCCTTGCACTCAAGTTCCCGGGTAAACACACGTCCATGCTGACCTTCCTTGCCGGCACGTTGCGAGACGAGGGTGGTCTTAACTTCAAAACTTCAGTCGTAGAGGCACTGTTCGATATGATTAGATTCATCCCCGAATCCCGTGACGCAGCATTGGGCCATCTTTGCGAATTTATCGAGGACTGCGAGTTCACTGAGCTCACTGTTCGAGTCCTCCACCTGGTGGGTACCGAGGGACCCAAAACTGCCAATCCTACTGTCTACGTTCGATACATCTACAACCGTGTTGTCCTTGAGAACGCTATAATCAGGGCAGCAGCTGTCACTGCGCTTGCCCAGTTCGCTTTGGTCAATGATCCTCAAGTGAAAAAGTCAATCAAGGTCTTGCTTACGCGGTGCCTCAACGACGTAACCGACGAGGTAAGAGACCGAGCTGCTCTGTCTCTCAGAGTGCTTGGCCTGGACGACGACGAAACAGCTAGGGATCTCATTGCCCCCAAAGCGAAATACTCTCTCCCACAGCTGGAGCACCAGCTTGCACTGTACGTTTCTGGCGACCGAGCGCAGTTTGCTGAGCCCTTTGATCTCAATGGCGTCACTCTCATTACCGACGAAGAGGCGCTGGCTGAAGCCTTCAAGCAGAAGACCAAAGCTGCGACCGAGGAGGCCAAACCCGAAAATACCTCGTCAGCGTCTTCTCAACCCAGTGCGGGAGAAAAGAGTCTTCAAAAGGATCTCGATTCCAAGAAGTACGAGGCAGCTTTGGCAGCTATACCCGAGTTGGAATCATATGGACCTCTTTTCAAGAGTTCCGCGGTCGTTCCTCTTACAGAGTCTGAAACCGAGTACGTTGTTAGTGCTGTCAAACACATATTTAAGGATCACATCGTCGTGCAGTATGATGTCACCAACACTTTCACAAACTACTTGGAGAAAGTGTACTGCGAGGCTCAAAGTGAGATGGAAGAGGACTTTATTATCCCCATAGAAAAGCTCGACCCAGACTCAAGCGGCACGTGTTATATTTCTTTCACTCGCGGGGACGAACTTGTTACTGGTGAGATTGAAAATACGCTGAAATTTATCACCAAAGAAGAGCCTGATGACGAGGGCTTCGATGACGACTATGCCTTGGATATCATTGAGCTCACAGCTGGAGATTACGTTATCCCTACTTACATTGGCAACTTCCAGCACCAATGGGATGAGCTTCCAAACGAGAGCACTGGAACGTACCAGCTTGCATCACAGAGTTCGATTGCAGAGGGTACGGCTGCAGTCATCCAACAGTTGTCGCTGCTGCCTCTCGAGTCGACTGACATTCCTACCTCTGAATCTTCGCATACCATTAAACTATTTGGACGGTCAATAAGCGGGTCCAAGGTAGCTGCGCTTGTGCAGATGGTGTATAGTACCAAGAACGGAGTTACTCTGAAGATTTCTGCCAGATCTGAGAACGAGGACCTCTCTGCTCTCTTGGCTGATTCTATTGGATCTCTATAAGATTGCCCCATGCCTTCGGTGGCCCCCGGTCCCGGAAAGCCTAGTTCTGCTTCGCAGAGGCTGAAGGCTATCTAAATAATTGAGGTAGGTGAGTAGTGGTGTGCCAGCCCAATCTGAAAGTTTCATGAAAGTATTACGTGTGTATATGTTAATATTTGAATTAAAAAAGCAAATAGAACTCCACAAAACCATGTGTGTAGTCTACTATGTAGTACCGCCTGCTCGTCTTTGCAAAGCGAGTGTCTTATAGCCTTTTTATCTGGTAGACTTCGGCCGGGCTATTTTCGTTTAATATATGCATGCAATGCACCCCACTCGCGAAACTAACATCTTTCTACCAACTACACCATGAGCGACGAGGAGGACGCGAACAAAACTAGTAGACAGAAGGACACAGAAGTGGTGAATGGAGACAATTCAAATGTGGGAGATGATACAAATGGTGAGGATGATGGCAGGCCAGGACCTGAATGGATGAAAGATCCACGCGTAGCGTTCTCGCAGATCACAGGAAAATGGATATTTGAAGACGACGAAGGAAACGAGTTTGAATATGACGCCAATCTCAAAAAGTGGATCATAGTTCCTGATGAAGAGGCTATAATGCAGCAGCAGATGGCGTATGTTCCGCCGGAACAGGTCGAGGGGAAGAGAACGAATGCCGAAATGGCGAATGCCGAAATGGCTGATGAGAAGTTTGAGGCAGGGAAGAGCTCAAAGTACCGTAAAACGAAAGGGACGAGTTTGGCCAAAGGGGCCACGTTGGAGGTCAACGAAAATTCGGCACGGCGTAAGAAGCTGAAATTTGATAAAACTGTGGAAGAGAAAGAAGGAGATGATGGGGGAGATGATGTAGTAGACGAGAATGATAACGCTGATGATACAGAAGACACAGAAAGTGAAAAGGACAAGGAACAGACCCACAGCAAAAGATCCTCCGGGATTTATATTACAAATGTTCCGTTGGATACCTCTGAAAGCGAGCTCGAACAGATCTTCTCGCGGTTTGGAGTAATCGGAGAAGACTTGACCACTGGAGGCAAGCGGATCAAGTTGTACCGTGATGTAGAGGGCAACCCAAAAGGGGATGCTTTGATTATTTATTTCAAGCCGGAGAGTGTAAAACTGGCCATTGAGATGATGGATGACACCAAGTTACGGTACGATGATAAGACGAACATTCGGGTACAGGTTGCCGAGTATTCGGGCAGCAAAAATACCGGGGACGGCAAGCCAAAATTGTCCAAAAAGGAGAAATTGAAGATACAGAAGAAGCTACAAAAGCTGAACGAGTGAGTGACAGACGAAGAGAGAGAGGGTTCATTATATATAGGTCCTAAAAGAACTCAAGTGCAAATTGAGCAAACAGCTAACAAGGAAACTTACTGAATGGGACGACGACGAGCCGAAGGAAATCCCAAAGCGGTGGGAAAAAGTCGTGATTCTAAAGAATGTATTCACTTTGGAAGAACTCGAAGAAGATGTTATGGCAGCATTGGATATCAAGCAGGATATTCTTGAGGGATGTGAAGAGATTGGCAAGGTCACCAGCGTTACTCTGTTTGATTTAGAGCCCGAGGGAGTCGTGAGTGTCAAATTTGAAAGAAAAGAAGATGCTCTACGGTGCGTGGAACGAATGAACAATCGGTATTTCGGAGGGAGACAACTGAAAGTCGAGCCATATGACGGAGATATCAAGTATCGGAAGCGAAAGAAGGACGATGGGGAGGAAGAAGCCAAAGAGAAGGAGCGTCTCGATAAGTTTGGCAACTGGCTCGAGGGAGAGGGCGGGGATGCTGAGAAGAAAGTGGAACCCAGCCAGTAGTCATGTTATTTGAAGCCAAAGTTGAGCGTCTCAATTAGCTTCAATTGGGTCGAAGGAGGAGATGGGGATGCTGAGAGTAAAGTGGAACCCAGCCAGTAGTAATGTTGTTTGCAGCCAAAGCTTTTTGATTCGGAGCGACTTTGGCAGATCAAAAAAACAGAGGGGGGAACAATGATGATCTCTTTCTGAGAGGTACTTAGTTCATGGTGGCGAGTAGTGGAAAAACTAGCCCGCGTTGACACCACGTAACTAGAGTTGCACTATTGTGGCCTCTTTTTCAAAAGTACGTGAGCGCATTTTTTTTTGTAATAACTCCTACTCGTACGATGTGGACGTTGCCTCCGGCAGCGCCTCTGAGTACAGTAGGTGAACTGGTAATGTCCACTCATACTTGTAGCCGTTTAAAAGTATAGGATAACGATGATCTCTCTTTGAGAGATGGCTAGCTTGTGGAGAAGAGCAGTGGGGAGACTAGCACCGTTGATGTGTACAATTAGAGTTTTACCGTTATAAATCTCTTTTTTTGAAGTACGTCTATGGTAGGTGAGCTGGCAATCTCTATTCGGATTTTATAGGACCACAATGATCTCTCTTCAGGAGTGCTTCAGCTAACTTCTTGAAATAGTGGAAAAACTAACTCCGTTGATATGTACAATTGAACTTGTAGCGAATTGCACCAATCATCTCTTTTTTTTTAGAAGTTTGAGTATAGTTAAGTTGAACTAGCAACCTCCACTTAAAGATCATCTGGAGTTCTAGAACAGAATTGATCTCTTTTAACAGAGATCTATTGAGAGGTGAAGTAGTGGAAAAACTGGACACGCAAAAAAGAGAGTTGCACCAACCTGATCTACTTCTCTAAAACTACGTGTATGGTAAGTGAACAGGCAATCTCCACTTATGATCAATTCGGATTGATTAGTAGCCACCCCTATGGGGTTATCCCGTCTGTGTAAATCCTTAAGTCCATCAGTACATCAAAACGGATACCCCGCACGGCCTGATATCCCACTCGGTCTGGACTAGAAAGAGCTCTATCGCACCGGCCAAACAACACTAGACGAAATAACGGGACTTCCTTCCCATCTTCATTTTGTTGGTAGAACTGGCTACGGTTTGACCCCAGTATTACGTGTCCCTGTTAGAGTTACTGTTGACGCCATCAGCCCGAAATTTACTCCAACGGTTAACCGTTATTTTGCTGTCGCATATTTCTGCTACCCTCAGGGTTCAGATCCGTCGATTATTTCCCAGATTATTTCCCGCTTACAATGAAGAGCCCGGACAATTCAAGCCAGCAAATTCAAGAAATATTCTGAGTCACGTTCCTCGAAACGGCAACTAACAAGATCGGTGTCCTAAAGGATAAATGCTGCATAACGCCGCCTTCGACATCATCGCGCAGCTTGGGCCAAGCCGGTCGTTAGTTAGTGCGTCCTAACGGTCCCAATAGAACTTTATCTTTTGTGAGTAAAAAGTTTAAGCGACTTATCTAAGAGCCACCAGTGGGGACATGGACATGCGGGCCGTCGCACGCTCCTTGTAATCGATATCTGTTCCATATCAAAGGAGAAACTCTACAAGTGAAAATCTTGTTTGCAAGTTGCGTTCCGATGCTTTTACCGATCTCCCGGAAATATACTTTTTCATTTTGCACATCATTAGCGCCGTACTTCAGGGGTCCTAATGTGCATCTCATCCATGCAACATTCTAATACTTCCTGCGGGGAAAGCGGACACTATATGACTGTGAAGCTGTTTGTGTCGCAATGGGAATCCAGGTCCTCAAGACAAAAAGGAAAAGATTGTCAATGTGGAGAGCATGTGGAGGTAGAAAAAAAAGGTGAAGAAGAGGGGGGAGGAGGGGTCTGTCCCTATGAGTGCTTTTTCCTGTTTCGTCCTGGGCAAAACTTGGAGCTGTATATAATGCCCGTGTCGTCGCAAGCGCAATGATCGTTTTGCTACAGTTCAAGAGCTATAATCGGGGGGTTTTTTTTTTTGCTTCTTGAAAAAAAAATGTTTACATTGAAGCCTATCACGTTAGGTTACACTACCTATAATGTGTACATTATCACCTTGCTCACTACGCTAGGTGGCATGATCTTTGGATTCGATATATCTTCTATGTCGTCTTTCATCGGTCAGGGCCCTTACAATACTTTCTTTGGCTCGAATGGACAACCGCCTTCGACTATTGTTCAGGGAGGAATTACTGCAGCTATGCCAGGAGGTTCGTTCTGCACCTCTCTGATTGCTGGTTTCGTTGCTGACCACTTTGGACGACGATTTGCCATTCAGAGTGGCTCTGTATTGTGGATGATTGGCGCTGCTGTTCAATCTTCTTCCCAAAACCGGGCTCAGCTTATTTGTGGAAGATTTATTGCTGGCTGTGGAATTGGGTTCACTTCGTCTGAGGTCCCTGTTTACGTAGCAGAGGTAGCCCCCAAAAACATTCGAGGGCGACTTGTGGGAATTTTCCAGTGGGCCGTCACTTGGGGAATTTTAATCATGTTCTACATTGGTTACGGGTGCTCTTTCTTGAACGGAACAAGCACTTTCCGAACTGCTTGGGGTATTCAGATCATCCCTGGCTTCTTCCTTCTGGTCGGTACCATGATCGTGCCTGAATCCCCTCGATGGTTAGCGAAACAAGACGATTGGGAGACTGCTATTCACGTCATCACCAATATTCAGTCCAATGGCAACTATGATGATCCACAAGTGATTATTGAAATCGAAGAAATCAAAGAGGTCATTCGTATTGAAAAGGAAGCCAAGAGTCTGACTATGCTTGACTTGTTCCGACCCGACTCTCTTAACCGAACCTTGGTCGGAATATTTGGTCAGATCTGGCAGCAGCTCACTGGAATGAACGTCCTTATGTACTACATTGTCTACATCTTTGAAATGGCAGGCTTCTCGGGTAACATTAACCTGATTGCATCGTCAATTCAATACGTGATCAACGTGGCTATGACCGTTCCTTATCTCTTATGGGTTGACAAATGGGGTCGACGAAACATGTTCATTGTCGGCGCTATTCTGATGATGGGATGGCAGTTTGCTCTCGCCGGTACCCTAGCGACGTACGCTAATCCTGTTAGCGACTTCAAGGGCAACACGAATATCAGGCTTACGATCCCCAAAGAAAATGGCGGAGCTTCCAAGGCTGTGATTGCCTGCTGCTACTTGTTTGTGGCCAGCTTTGCTCCCACTTGGGGTCCGGGTATGTGGACTTATATTTCCGAGATCTTCCCTATGAGACAGCGAGCTGTGGCCAATGGTGTATGCGCTGCTGCCGACTGGATTTTCAACTTCGCCATCACTCTGTTCACTCCCGTGGCTTTTGCCAATATCACTTGGAAGACCTATATTATTTTCGCTGTGTTCTGTATTTGCATGACAATCCATGTCATTCTCTTATTCCCTGAGACCAAGGGCAAGACTTTGGAGGAGATCACTCAAATGTGGGATCAGAAAGTTCCCGCTTGGAAGACTGCTTCTTGGGAGCCAACCATTCCAATGTCAGCCGAGAAGAAGCTGGGTCACGATGTCCAAGAGGAGGAGCACGCAGAACCTGCTCCAGAAGCTGTCGCTCAGGAAGCGACTTCTACTGGGCCAGAGGACGTGCAGAGACCTCCACAGGAGGTTTAGGTCTGCTGAAGTATTCGGCTCTTTTTTTTTGGTGGAGTTGTTTGAGCGTTCTAGAGTAAACTGCAATTTGGAAATATGACTGCGAATGTGTTAGTTAGCTTTTAATTGGACCGTTATATAAACTATATATTGAATCACTCTTTTAACGACGTCTCAGGCCTGCCGGGGAGGGTTGGTTCCGCTTCGCATCGCAGAAACTGTAGGCTGAGACGACATTAAGTAAACCAGAAACTAATGGCTCTACGAAAAACTGCCCTGCGTGTGAATTATAGCACAAGTCGAGAGGTTTCTACGTATAAAGGAATAAACAAAAAAATTGGCTTATATGTATAGTTTGTGTTAAATTGAAGATATAACAAGAGAGTTGTTGTGCTAACTCTTCTGGACCCACCGTACACACATTCACAACCCCGTATATCTCAGTACGAGAAAGAGTAGTGAAAAATATTGAAGAAGTCAAATTTCAAAGTCCTTTCATATACAGTAAAAATAAAACAACCCTGAAATGCCCCCTAAGAAAGCTGTTGCTCAGGAGAAAATCCTTCTTGGACGTCCCGGAAATAACCTGAAAAGTGGAATTGTCGGGCTCGCCAATGTCGGAAAATCAACATTTTTCCAAGCCATCACCCGATGCCCTTTAGGAAATCCGGCCAACTACCCTTTTGCTACTATCGAGCCTGAGGAAGCGCGAGTCATTGTGCCATCATCACGATTCGATATACTGTGTGAAAAATACAAGCCTGCTTCCAAGGTACCGGCCCACATCACCGTGTTTGACATTGCTGGACTTACCAAAGGAGCATCCAAGGGAGAAGGTTTGGGAAATGCTTTCCTGTCCAATATCCGAGCTGTGGACGCTATCTACCAGGTTGTGCGATGCTTTGACGATGCTGAGATCATTCATATCGAAGGAGACGTTGACCCTACCCGAGACTTGCAAATCATCTTGGACGAGTTGCGAATTAAAGATATTGAGTTTGCCGAGAAGCACCTCGAAGCTTGCGACAAGATTGCCAAGCGCGGCGGACAAAGTCTGGAAGTCAAGGCCAAGAAGGATGAGATGGAGTTCGTTAAATCTCTGATCCAGTACCTGGAAGATGGCAAACGTATTGCGAACGGAACGTGGTCCACAAGGGAAGTCGAGATCATTAACTCTATGTACTTGCTGACAGCCAAGCCTGCCATTTATCTGATCAACCTCTCAGAGAAGGATTACATTCGCAAGAAGAACAAGAACTTGCTTGCTATCAAGGAGTGGGTTGACAAGAACTCGCCAGGAGACCTGATCATCCCTCTTTCTGTTTCTTTTGAAGAGCGTCTATCCCAAATGGAGACTGACGAAGAGCGAGACGAGGAGTGCAAGCGAGTTGGAGCTGTTTCTGCTCTGCCCAAGATTGTAACTACCATGCGAAGTGCATTGAATCTGATTTCGTTTTTCACGTGCGGAGCCGACGAGGTTAGAGAGTGGACCATTCGAAAGGGTACTAAGGCGCCTCAGGCTGCTGGAGTCATCCACAATGATCTGATGAACACATTTATTTTGGCCCAGGTTACCAAGTACGATGATCTGATTGAGTGTGGCGATGATACTGCTGTGAAAGCTGCGGGAAAACTCATGCAAAAGGGCAAAGATTACGTGGTGGAGGATGGAGACATCATCTATTTCCGAGCAGGCGCCGGTAAAAACTAAAGTTGGCGTGTTAACTACAACTTTTTGTTGTACCCTACTATGTTTATACGCAAGTAGAATTGATTTTCTCAAATAATTTGTAAAGGAAATTGAAGCATTATTTGAAACGTGTGACTACTGGGTACGTTGTTGCAACGAGTTACTATTTACCAACTGTCAAAAGGGTCGCCGCAGAAAGATCTCCGCAGTAAACTTGGTATCAAGAACTGATCCATATAGTCAAAGATTTTCAAATAATTGTCTAACTATGAAGAGTGCTGATGAAGTTGATTACAGACCCTCAGGCTCAGAACACGAACTTCCTGCGAACCAGCAAACACACTCTCTCCGGTAGTGGTCCGGCCGAAGGCGACACAACTGTCGAACTGCAATGACTCTTACGAAGTAGAACCATTTTTCTCTCCGAGACGGTTCCGGATACGAGGACTTCAGAGGCCATTTGGCCACGTCCGTTGACTCTCCGATGAACCTAGAAGTCCTATTTGAAAGTTCGACCCTTCTTGAGCGATCGCGGACCGATATCGGAGAGTCCGTAGATAACCTACAAAAGGCAATTCCGCAAGACACTCGAGTTCTCGTGCTTCACGTTTACATTTCTAATGCTAAAAAAAGTAGCTAAGTAAATAGTTGGGCCTACTACTTATCATCTCCGTTAACTCCGTGGCTCTGTGAAACCTACCATTTCGCTCGAACGGGCTGATAATCGAAACCTGAGTGAAAGGCATAATCGAAAGAGCTGTTAAGCGAAAATAAAAAACAATGTGGAAAGATTTGGCATGAAAGGGCAACCGCTTGGTAGCAAATACTGAAGTAGCTTTAATTCTGTATAGATAATTACGATTGTTTTTTGTTCCAAAGAGATTAAGAGAACTAAACTAACTATCAAATACGCATGCGGCTTCTCAACGTGTTCATCCAGAATATTCTCTAACTGAATACGAAGAATCTAACGGCAATCGTTCATAGATCGGCACGGCAAGCAGTTTTTGCTACTCGTCGGTATCTCCGATAACTCCGACACCACAGAAATTGCACACTTTAAAAACCCCCCTTCTTAAGGCACTGGAAATCTCTATCCATCAATACATCTATCGAGACAAACCAATCCTACAAGACAATCAATTGAACAATGGCGTCCAACCCTCCTTCTAACTGCTGCGCAACGGCGTTTAAACACAGTAAGTTGATAATTGACACAGTGACAATCAATTGATAACGATTCAAATTTGCAAAAACTAACTCAAGCCGGTGAAGCTCTTGGCAAAATGATCAAGCTTGACGGAATCGACACCTACGTCACTGGAGACGAGGCCAATGCTAGCAAGAAATTGCATTTCTTCATCACTGACGTGTTTGGTCCTGAGTTCCCTAACAACCAACTTTTGGCCGATGAATACGCCAAGAAGGGCTACTACGTTGTTGTCCCCGATTTGTTCAACGGAGACCCCATTGTTGACAACCCCCCTGCTGGGTTTGATTTCATGAAAGACTGGCTCCCCAACCACACTTTCGAAATCACAATGCCAATTGTCGAGAAGGCTTTCGCTGCTGTTGTGAGCAAGTACAGCCCTAAGTACATTGTCTCTACTGGATTTTGCTTTGGAGCCAAGTATACATTTCAATTGTTGGGACAGGGGAAAATCCACACTGCTGGAGTCTTCCACCCGTCATTTGTGACCATTGAGGAAGTGAAAGCCATCAAGGGTCCTCTGTTTATCGGAGGTGCGGAGACCGACACTATTTACACGCCTGAGTTCCGAGCTCAGACCGAGGCTGCTCTGGCCGAGATCAAGGCTGTGTACTACACTTCGTTGCACTCTGGCGTGTCTCACGGATATTCTGTGCGAGGAGATATCTCTGATCCTCAGACCAAGTGGGCCAAAGAGCGAGTTTACGCCGACTGCATGGCCTGGTTTGAGCGATTTGCTCCTACCAACTGAGGGTGCGATGATGATCCAAGAAGCGGTGCGAGCAATTGGTTGCTGCCAAGAATGTAGTTCGTTAGTGCTAGATATTATATAGTCTTATACAGTCTTCTAGTCTTTTTGTCCTGTTTCAGTATGTTATGTAATCTATTTTCAAAATACGTAGATTTGAACTAACGTGGGTTGCATTAGTGCTCATCGGGAAGTATGCAAGTGACAAGCTTTATAACGTTGTGCCAAGAAATATCAGTGCCAAAAGAGTAGTTGCCATATACCTTACCAATTAGTCTTTTTCTCTCTCTTTTTTTTTATTCAGTACGTTATCTAGTTATTTGAAAAATATATTAATTTGAATTGACATTATCGCATATAATTAACGGCTGTATTCTCCTTCCCTTTCAGCAGTCGCCCTTTCTTTCATAGTGCAGAATTTGGTGCCGTCATAGAAAAATGCATGGCGAAACACTCGTTTCCAAGTAATGGGTATACAGTCTAGTTAGTTATTGGTGATTTGGTGATTCCATCAGGGGAGTGGTAGCTTATAGTTTACCTCTACTATTGTCAAATTCTTCTCGCTTCATCTTGGTATCTTTAGGAGTAGCTATATCCACCAACGAACCGGGTACATCTATTGGTATCGGTGGCGCCGTCTGGATAGTGTATCTGGGTCTCGTTGAATTCACTTCGAGACTCAATTTAGAATCATTCAGTCCAGCGTCAACAGGGGGGTCAAAGGAGTAACCCTCATTATCCTTGGTATATCCAGAGTTACAATGGGTATCTTCACAATACAGTCCCTCTTGTGAATCTTGCTCTAGCGAATCTCGCTGGTGTGAATCCTGCTCTCCATCTTCACATTCGTCTGTGTTGGAGTCATCTGGCTCCCTATCTAGAGGTTCATTATATGGCCCGTCTAAGCGTCCATCCAAGTCTCCCGTCAGATGTCCGTTCAGGTCGCCACCAATGTCTCCATCTAGGCCACCGATCAGGCCTCCTTTCAGGTCTCCATCCAGGTCTCCATTGAGATCTTCAGGCACGTCTATATTCACATCTCCGGATTCTTTATCATCATCGCCATCCAGGCAATCTTCATTATAGTAATCATCAATCCCCAATGGGCCATCTGATGTTTCACTTTGTGCTTCCTCTCCCAGGTTATTCTCAGCTGAATCTTCTTCCATTGCGGAATTGCTATCTTCTTTCTTGGTACTACCGCCATCAATGAGTACCTCGCCAGCCAGACCAGTCTCGTGCAACCTCCACCCTATGTCACTGATTCGCATGCCAGACTTGAACATGTTTAATGGAACAATAGACCGCTTCACCCAGCTGACGTCGAGTGAATAATTGGGACTTTCATACAACTCCCCCTTCACACTATCACCCACCATGTCTGGGGTAGTGGACTCCTCGCTTTGAAATAAGAAAACGCCCATAGAGCTGTCCGTCGGGACATGGGACGAATACGATGAACTTTCGGATGAACTTTCAGAAGAAATCCCAGAAGAACTCACAAAAGAACTCCGAGCACCAGCCTCTTCTAAGCTCATCCACGTACGCACAGTTGGCAAGCAGAGGACACTAATAAAGCCCACGATGAGAACGACAATAACTCTTCCTTTTCTTCGGGATAGTTGTCGAAACCTAGCTGTCTCCACGAGCTCCGTCATTTTTGTCCGGGAAACTTTCCACAGGCAGGTAGACATCAATCAAGCCTAGAGGTGAATTTAAACAGTATGATGAAAATTGTCGTTCAAGTTGGTGACACTCGGCCAATAATGTTCAATAATGTTTGCTATTTAATTTGCTTAGCTAGCCACATAATGTTAATTTCTTGTTGCGTGGACGTCGCAAGCA
Source organism: Spencermartinsiella europaea (assembly GCA_030579595.1). Lineage (NCBI taxonomy): Eukaryota > Fungi > Ascomycota > Dipodascomycetes > Dipodascales > Trichomonascaceae > Spencermartinsiella > Spencermartinsiella europaea. Next base: position 68,138 of record JAKTRG010000026.1, read on the forward strand.
AACCAAACACAGGAGCTCCAACCCTTACCGTTATATCACAGCAAGAAAGAACAGAACTCGCAAGTTATACGTCCAAACGGTAACGTAATAATTAATCCCAATTTCCCTGTCTTGTAAGAAAATGGTGATATATCTCTTTCCAGTTAGTTAGGTTGTATGTATACACACACGTCTAACCAAAGCGGCTTTACGAGAAGTTACCTCGTATTATACGTGGGGATCCCGCAATTAATTTTGTTGGTTAGTTAACTTATACGAAATAATATATTAACTTTATATTGCCCTTGCTCTGCAAGAAAGGTTGTTTTCTTTAGGATCTGGCGTTTCTACACCTAGGAATCCTTTCAGGACCCTCAACTGAAGACCAGAATATCTTGACCCTCTGGATATCTCTACTCCTGATTATATCTTAAATCCGCAGAGCCAGACTTTGTGCGTTCTCGATAAAGCAGCTACTTTATTTTATATGAACTATTTTACTTCCAAAACTCATTTGCCCATTTAATTTGCTATTGATTTTTCAAGCACACCCATGAGAGAACAACTCAATAGTCTACGAGAAGAAGACACAGAGGTTTCAAATGGAATCACTGGTATTGGCAGCTTTAGTGGCTCACAGGAGATGACTTCGTCTCCCAACCAGTCTTCTGTAACGTTTGGCCTCCCAAATGTGCCCAAGATCAAACTGAAGCTGCCTTCGCATAACAAATGGAGATTCAATAAATTCATTGGGAGGAACTTCCTGCCCTCTTTTCTATTTGCTGAACCGTCAAATCACGCTCACCCGCACCGAAATCAAAACCAGTACCCTCAGAATCCAAGTGTTTCGGTGCAGAACATTGATGATGACGGGGAAGCTGACACAGTGTTCCCCAACATTTTTGTATCGCGAGATCCGGTGCCTGGGTTGGCCGTGCCAAACCCTCTAAGGCATTCGCGATCGAATCAGTCGTTCCCGTCGAGATCCGCTAGTAGCATGCGAACTCGCCAGGGCTCGGTGTCCACCGTTCACTCGGGCTCGTTCTTTGACTCGGACTCGCATTTTGAACCTGTGGTGCCTGCTGATGTGTCGCTGCACCCTCTGGCCCGTTTTGCCTCGTACACTTCATCGTACGAGTCTTCTTCACGCTTCAGCAAATCAGATCGCGTGATAGGCGAGACTGAATCGGGAGTAGCTTTCATAGGGGAAGGAGGCACAGAAAGTGATGCAGATGGAAGCTACGATAATCAGAATATCGATCCGTTCAAGGTCCTTCCAGCCGAAATTGTGGATCAGATATTGTCAGACATAGATATATGCTCCCTTGGATATTGTGCGCTTGTTTCAAGGTACTGGAAAGCATGCGCTGAATCAAACACCGTGTGGAGAAAACTCTTCCAGTCTCAAACTTACTGGGAGACTGCAGAAAAGTTGCCGGAGGCAATCTCATGGAAAGAGCTCTATAAAACAAGGCATCTTTTGGAAAACCGGTGGAGATCAGGAACAGTCACTCCTGTAGCATTACAGGGTCATCTCGATAGCGTCTACTGTGTTCATTTCGACTCTGAAAAGATAGTTACTGGATCGCGGGACTGTACACTGAAAGTGTGGAATTCTAGCAATGGGAAGCTCCTCAAGACTCTTGGCCGCTCGTCGGTGCAAGAACCTGACTTTTCAGCATCATCATCTGCCTCGGTGCAGAGGCTACACTCGGCATCAACATCAGCATTAGCATCAGTATCAACATCAATATCAACATCAACATCAACATCAACATCAACATCAACATCAACATCAACATCTACATCTACATCTACATCTACATCTACATCTACATCTACATCTACATCTACATCAGCATCAGCATCAACATCTACATCTATATCTACATCTACATCAGCATCAACATTAACGACAACATCAACATCAGCATCAGCATTGACATCATCCCCACTAACAACACTAATATCTATATCAGCAACTTCAGGGGCATCAGAAGCAGTCACCTCATCTGCCACCTCTCCTGGAAATGATTTATTCCACACCGGCTCAGTTCTCTGTGTTACCATGGACGATAAAGTGATGATATCCGGCTCCAGCGACTCGTCTTGCATTATCTGGGAACTTCCTAAATTCAAACCAGTCAAGAGAGTCTTTAGGCACACACTCGGAGTGCTCGACATTGATATGGACCAATTCCACGTTGTATCGTGTTCTAAAGACGGTACTATCTCAGTTTGGGATCGAAATGCTAATTATGCTCTCAAATTCAGACTCACTGGCCACCGTGGTCCCGTCAATGCTCTTCAGATCAGTGGCGACTACATTGTGAGTGCCGGAGGAGACGCACTTGTCAAGCTGTGGAGCATAACTCAGGAGAAATGTATTCGGAGCTACAAAGGACATTCTCGTGGCCTAGCTTGCGTCCAAATCTCCAAGTGCCGAAAGTATATCGCGAGTGGAGGTAACGACAACACAATACGAATATGGGATACAGAGTCAGGACAATGTCTCCATCGCCTGGAAGGACACACGAGCCTCATAAGAACAATCTACATTTCATCAGGACGGATTATATCGGGGTCTTATGACCAAACCATCAAGGTATGGGACCTTGAAACTGGTAATCTTATTGTAAACCTGACTGGATTGCATGGGAGCTGGATATTCAGTGCCAGGTCTGATTCTCAGCGCATCGTATCTACATCGTTTGGAACTAAACCTGTTATCCTCGACTTTTCCACGGGTCTCGATAAAAGCATTCTCAAGTATATTACGGGATAGTTTCTGTACGTGGAGCGCCGCCGGAAGCGATGAGTGTTTATGATAGGTATTTGGGATATATTTGTATAAAAAATTAGAGGTCTTAGTTGTAACAGATTATTTTCCGGTAACTGCATAACGGTTCATGGTTCTGTTTTTCGATTCAGAGACATATTTCACCATGGACTGGATGAGATAAGCCATGGATCCAAGGGCCCGGAACCCAGTCAGAGCAGCAACCGACCACAGGACTATCTGAAGATAAACATTGGTATTGGCATGATCGATACCAAATACCTGGGTCATGATCAGGGCTAAAAGAGTATTGGAAACCATCCACACCAAGACGACCCGAGTTCGAATTTCTCGATAGTAGTCCTGGGTGACCACCAAAAAGGAGGGAGGCTCCTCAGGAATCTTCTTCCTCTCTCGAAGGTTAACCAGCGCTTCCTCGTACCCACTGTCAATGTCCAGCTGCTCCGATGGCATTTCAATCTCAACAACGTCCTTCCCAGCCTCTTTCTTGACCACGGCAGCTCCTAAATCCATTTTCTGCTCATTGTCTCCCTTGGTACCCCAAGTGACATCGTGGGTATTGCAGTAGGCGTATATTTGCAATGTGCAAACATAACTGGGAATCAGCAAGAAGTATTGAACAAAGGACGTGAACATGTGCCAAGGGTCCATGTAGAGAATCGACATCAGTGTGTAAACACCATATGTCGAGGCTAGAGACACCACAATGGTAGTGAACGAGTTGTTGCCTATCTCAACCGATCCGCCCTGGTCCATGATCGTTTTGACCACAAAGTAAATACCACAGGCAGTGGCGTATGTAGAAGCAACAGATAGTAGAACAATACTCGTGGTGAATAGAAATTTCGAACCCTGTGGCCTGTTACCAAGAGATAGGATAAATTGGGATGCAATAACACAAATGCAGATGTATTTGAAGATGAGGAAAAGGTACAGCCCGCCATTGTGAGGAATAGCAGCAGGGGTGCTGCCGGCAATCGAACCAGCCACGAAGTAGAACGTCAGGAAGAAGTTGGCCAACGAGAAAAACGTAAAAATCAAGGAGAAGAGCTGGTAGAGAAATTCAATATGCAAAAAGAATTTTCGAGTGAAGGAGTGGTCGGTACTCCAGATTTGCCTGAAGTGGGTGAGTGAATAAATGGCAGCAAAAAGTGAGCCGTTGAGCCATCGTCGTCGCTGACTGATAAACTCTGCAACCGAGTCTGGCACGTCTGTTTCACCAGTAGCGGCGCGCACGTATTTGAGAACCCACTTTTCACTTCGTTTGGCCACTAATTCCCAGCACAGGATACGGTCTTCTGCCAGGTACATGTTGGAAGTGAAAACGTCGGCATTGCCTCCGTGAAGTTTCTCTCCCTTGAAATACGAGTTAAGAGGGCCCGTTCCATCGGGACCATTCATCAGCGCCCGGTAGCGATAGGCAGAGAGCGCACCGGGGAGCACTGAAATGTATCCAAAAGCGCTCTCCAAAGGTTTGTCAAGAATGTTTGAGATTTTGTATTCAAAATTCTGAGCAGCCACTAGCGGGTTCAGCAGGTTTCGGCCCATAGGACCGATCATAGCCTTGATTTCTCCACAGGCTCCAGCTACATTGGAGTCGCTGTCAAAGGCCTTCCACAAATGGTAGATTGTATTACTTCCAGGTCGCGTGCCCACGTCTAACAGAATGCAGACAGTCGGGTTGAGCAAGGGGCAGAACGCGTTGAACAGCCATCGGTGACTGTTAATCTTCTTGGCGTTTTTCTCCTTGAGACAGAAGAGCATCTGCACGGGTACAATGCCCTTCTCAGCTCCCTGGAACTTCATATCCGGGTCGAGCGAAACCTGGGTCGTGTACTCAAAGATGTGCGCCTGAACGGCTTCTCCGTTGACAAAGTTCTTGGCGATTCCTTCCTGGTAAACACCCATAGCAGCCAGAGAGTCCAGTACACGTTCGTTTATTTTGCTCCGTCCGTCGGCTACGATGCTCACCACAACCTTTTTCCATCCCTCTTTACCCCAGATCCTACTCTTGGATCGCGAGCACAGCTGCGCGATATTTTTCATCACCGCATGCATTGTCCGCGTGAATGCAAACTCGTCTTCGTTGTACATGGTCACACAGATGCAGAGCTGAATTTCCCGCTCGTAAATGGCTTGGCGAAGAGTGAATCCACTCTGTGCGAATCGGTCTGGGTCAGAAGTGCATGCCGTGTATCGCATGTAAACGAACTCGTCGTTGTCCCGACGGGGCAGGAAAGAGTACAGTTTGGTGGGTACAGGGCAGTCGAGCACCAGATTGCCCCTTACGAGCTTGACTTCTTTTCTGGTCATAGACTTGTGGCGTCTTGGTTGAGCTTTCAGAGGAGCCTCGTAAATTTCAGTACTTAGGGTTTCCTGACTAGAAGTGCTTTGAATATCATCAGTCTCACCCTCTTCCTCGCCTTCTTCTTCATCGTCGTAGTCGTAACTTTGCTCAGAATAAGCGTCCCGAGAAGCCAAGTCTTCCTCCTCATCCTCTTCATCTTCAATTGACACTACTGAATGAACAGGAGGGTATCGTGGTTGAGAGCGATCAACAAAAGCTCCACCAAATTGCGGTTGAGGTGGAATAGGGATGTGAGCAGGAGGAGGCGAGTCCTCAATCACAATTGGAGTGTGGTCGCCGGCCGATGACTCTAAACGAGTCCATTCGGCACGCTGCGCAAACTGGCCGCCAAATCTTGCGGGCGAACTTCGCCCTGCCGCACCGTGAACAGAGGGACTTTCCTGGAAACCCACACGAAGCGGTGAGTTTCTTTGAGGAGACGGAGATCTCGAGTACGGATTGGCCATTTCCTCCATATGGTATTGTTGCCGGTTAGGCGAGTACACTGGAGATGGTTGAGGAATTGGTCCTGCACTAACTGTGTTGCCCCCTCCTCCTGGAACCTCAGGCAGGTTTCTCGGCCTATGAGGGGTCGTAGGCATAGGACTATTGTATTGATGATTCCCTGGGTGGTCCATTGTGTGCAAAAGAACTTGAACTAGAACAGAAAATTGAACAGAAAATAGAGTTCTTGTTGTGTCTCTTTTATTCAAGTTGGTTGCAAAGCAGTAGAAATAATAATAGAAACGCAAAGTTGACAAAACTCCTTACAAATGTTTTGTTATGATATGATGGCTTCCTGATCTGGGTGGTATACTGATGATCGATGCATAGATCTTGTTATTTTAACTTCAACGTTCCTGCTATAGCAGACTATCCTCCCAAGAGGCTTTTCATTAAAAGTAGCTCTCACACTACTTCGAGTGTGACTCTTCCAAGTAGGGTCAGTCTGAGTTAGTCCTGCTTTTGGCCAAGGGCAAACGAGGTATATTTTGTTGCTGCGCCGCACAATTAACCGTGCATGGTGCAGGGCAGACGAAACACGTAGTCGCGCCACTTGTTTGTGTTCTTCCCAATCGAGCGATCATGGCATCTTGACCTTTTTATACCTGCCAATCTTTCTGTTCTTTCTGCTCCGTTCGACAGATCAAATTGCACCGCCAACAAACATGACGACCATACAGAAGCTGGAAGGAAGACTCTCCAAAGTCTCGATTAATGAAAACACAAACCCTCAAAATGCCAAATTCAAGCCGGTCAAGCCGTCTCCAGGTCAAACCACTACTGCATCGCAAAACAGACATCCACTCCTCAAGCTGGCCATTCACAACCAAAACCAAATACCCCATGCATCATCTCATTCTACTTCTCAGCAACCAAAGCAAATAGTCAGCATCTCTTCTCAGCAATGGCGCTCCTCGCAGTCCTACTCGACCATGGGCCCTCCCCAAAGTCCCAACAAAAGATCGGACCGGGCCTCGAATGCTTCACTAGCAGCAGGCATCAGAAACTTCTCGCTTGAAGACTTTGAGATTGGGCGCAAGCTGGGAAAGGGCAAGTTCGGCAAAGTATACTGCGTGAGAGACAAGGTCAGCGGGTATATCTGTGCTCTCAAGTGCATGGACAAGAAAGAGCTGACCGAGTACAAAGTCGAGAAGCAGTTTCGCCGAGAGGTCGAGATCCAGTCCAATCTGCGCCATCCTAATATTCTGCGTCTGTTTGGCCACTTCCACGATTCCACCAGAGTCTATCTGCTTATCGAGTACGTTGCAGAAGGCGAACTGTTCAAAGTTTTGCGCCGAGAGAGCCGGTTCTCTGAAGTCAAAGGCTCTAAGTACATATGCCAGATGGCAGACGCACTGTCATATTTGCACAAGAAACACATCATTCATCGGGATATTAAACCTGAAAATATTCTTCTTGGTCTTGACGGGAACATTAAAATTGCAGATTTTGGCTGGAGCGTGCACGCCCCGTCGTCTCGCCGTGCCACAATGTGTGGAACTCTTGACTATCTTCCTCCAGAAATGGTAGAGGCGAAGGACCACGACTATCGAGTAGACATCTGGGCATTAGGGATCCTAACTTATGAATTTTTAGTAGGGAGCCCGCCATTTGAAGAAAGAGGTCACGCTGCTACATACAAGAGGATCGCAAAGGTAGACTTGAAAATCCCTAGCTTTATATCAGCAGAAGCCGCGGACCTTATCAAAAGGCTGCTACAGCATGATCCAGAAAAGCGAATCCCTCTAGCAGAAGTCATGAAACATCCATGGATATTGAAAAATAAACCCATGTGGGACTCTGTTTGATACTCATAACAGCGGAGGAATGCGGACGTTGCCTCCGGCGGCCCCTCCCGGCGAGGGTTGGTTCTGCTTCTCAGACATAACAGGTGGGCCTCTGCTTGATTCTTTTCCAAGTTTTTCTTTCGATAGATACTAGCTTTTCTCAGTGATCCTTTCTTGTATGATTCAATAATACGCTGTGGATTACAAATACGAAAAAACAGATGGTGAGGGCCATGGTCTCACATTCTGGCATCAGGTAGTTCCCTATCAGCATGTCATGTCTAACTCAGTACACTATATCATCTAATAAGACATTTCCTGAAAGGCTCATTCTAGCTCGCCATCAGAAAGTTCCCTGTCAGCATGTCACGTTGCTAGATCCCCGCTTCCGAGTAATTTCGGTAGAATTTCATCTTGTAAACATGGTGAAACCACTCTCAACATATTTCGTTTCTCTTCAGTGAGGGAACACTGTTTCAGTACATGTTGTATTAGATTCCGGTTCACTGCATTTACAATTTGGATTCGGTTTCTGGAGCCTTGAGTCGTTGGAACAAACCACGCTCTTTCCAGGGCGTGGCCAGACCTAGATTAGACAAAATTTTACTCATTATCCGTCTAGGTCTCTTTATTAGATATCCCTAAGCAGCAGCTGCTCCATCTTGACACTGCATTTTTTGTTCGGGAGATTTAATATATATGTTGTGTCCCGGTTTCATCGAAGTCTTCTGAAGAACCAACCCCCATGGTGAGGTTGACAGCATCTGTAGTGAGATATATCGGCCACACCGCCTTATCTATAGTGTAACCCGGCTCTACAGCACGTGCAGCCTCTTTGGCTTTCAAACGCTATCGGGGATCGAGGAAATTTCAGTTAAACTTAGGCTACAAGATCTTTTTTGCTTGAGTGTCTTTTAAGCGTGTGTGCCACATATACCTCAGCAGATAAGAAAACGACAGTATTATTATAAAGGTACCTTTCCGTTAGAAACTTCGCGAACACTCGATATCATGATCACAGTCACCATATAAATGCTGATAAAACTTTAATCAAAGTCAAGCGCATAGAAACCAAAAAAAATATGACTAGGTCTTTGCAACTTTCTAGTCGGGCGCCGAACTCGGACCCATGGTTGGACAATAGAGACCTGCGACCAGTCCCCAGGGACCAACGTCGATGGGGGTTTTGGACCTACAGCATGTTTTGGATTTCTGCTGCTGCTACACTATCAAATTGGTACTCGCCGTCTAGCTTCCTCAGCTTGGGCCTCACAATATGGGAAGCTTTAGCATGTCATCTGATTGGCCAGTTTCTAGCCGGGGTACATATGCTCTTCACTGGAAGACCTGGGGCTGTCTATCATGTTGGATATCCTGTTATAGCCCGATCAAGCTTCGGTCTTATCGGCGCCTTTTGGCCCATCGTCAACCGAGCCTGCATGTCCATTATATGGAACGGCATTAACTTGGTACAGGGAGGCCAGTGTGTCTATGTTATGCTTCATGCGATTTTCCCTTCCATAGCTAATCTTCACAACGTTCTGGGGGAAGACGACGCGCTCAACTCGGGCGGCTTCATTGGCTTTTGGATCTTCTGGGTCCTAGTTACAGCCTGCAGCTACATCCCCATCCCGAGACTTAAACCATATTTGCATGTCAAGGTGTTTATATTCTTTGCGTCTGCTGTATCCATGCTAGTATGGACGCTGACACTGGCTGGAGGTATTGGGGACATCGGCAAGACATCGGCTAGGGTCTACGGGTCTGCCAAGGCTTGGTTAATTGTGCGATTCATATTTCTTTCCTGGGCTAACTGTTCCACTTTTATTGTTAATGCGGCAGACTTGCAGAGATACGCGGAGCATCCGCGAAATGTAATTCTGGGCCAACTGGTTGGTTTCCCACTGGGGAACTTTGTTGTGACTTTAGTTGGTCTCCTTGTGGCCAGCACGAGTGTCACCCTATTCGGAGAAGTCGTGTGGAATCCGGTGGTTTACATTGACACGCTGATGACATCTAATTACACTGCGGCTAACCGGGCTGGAGCTTTTTTTCTGGGGCTACTGTTTGCTTACTCGGCCTTGTTTTCTTGCATTTTCGAAAATATCATCCCGGCCGGTAACGATCTCATGGCTCTTCTCCCAAAATACATCAACATCACTCGAGGCTTTCTTATTTGCAACCTGCTTTCCATAGCCTGTGTTCCATGGAAGCTATTAGCATCATCTGTTAATTTCCTTACCTGGCTTTCAGCATACCAGATATTCCTTTCCGCCATCGTAGGAGTTCTTATGGCAGATTACTTTTTGGTGAGCAAGGGTTTTCTGGATCTTGAGCCCCTTTTTGTGAGGTCGGCAGAAAGTCCGTATTGGTTCTACCGGGGTTTCAATCTCAGAGCGTTTCTAGCATATATTGTTGGCATTGCCCCGAACTTTTATGGATTTCTCGGGAACGTAGGATTGCACATCACCTCTGGGGGACAGAAGTTCTACTATTTTGCATTTCCAGTAGGGTTTGTTGTTTCTTTTGCTGCTTATTGGATTCTATGTCGAGTGTTTCCTCCTATGATTACAAGAAAACATTGGTCTGAGCCCGCTTGCGAGAGTTTCGACGACACGAGTGGAACAAACACCACAGTCACAGAGGTGTACTTGGCGAACGACAAAAAATGTTAGTTACTTTCAATGCTTTTCTCTGGTTAGAAGTTGTTTGTTCATAGGGCTTTATTGTTGTTGGATTTGTTTTATCGTTCTTGTTTGTGTTGTTTTTTCAGTATGTGTAAGTTAATTTAGGAAGGTTCATTCTTTAATAATTATTATTTACAAAAGTTTATTTTTACATGCTTTCAATGATAGGAGGGGTATCCAGGTTAATTTGACTCAGCAGAGCCCGCTGCTCTGCAGCTTCTTTGTGAAACTTGACAAAGTATTGGTTTGCGCCGTCTGCCTTCTTGGCAGCCTTTGCAGACTCCTCCTTGTCCCGCACCTTGCTTTCAATATTAGATTGAAATGCCGAGTGAAGATCCTGCTGAGGAAAGCGCGCGACTTTGCGACATTCCTTCGAAATCCGATCCGCATTGGACCTTACATAGTCCATAGCATCTACCTCCCGGCGTATACGTCGTGAAATCTTTCGGGGCAGAGCATTAGGGATATCAGAGATGAGGTATGCAACTCCCCATGCACCAGCCGCAATTAAACAGGGTACAGCAAGCTTCTTAACCGTTTCCAGTTCGACCAATCCAAGAGCTCTCGCTGTGTGTGCCATCCAGTCACTTTGAAGAACAAGCCGACTGCCACCGACAACAGAAGCCAATGTAAGAGCATTGCTGGCAGTAGATACTACACCTTCTTCAGACTTGGAGGACTGTCCAAACCAAGGCAGCACTGGGAGCGATATATCCACAAAATCTGTCAAAGAAATATCACTGCTGATAGATCTTGCCAACGAATCGCGTTTTTTCGAAAACATGGCTTCATGTTTGAACAGTTTGTTGAATGCCGGTTGATCTCCCAAATGCAAAATACCCAGAGACTTGATTGAGTTGACCGCTATGACTGCCTCGTGTCGCGAATGCTCCTCGCACTCCGTAACGGCTTGGTGGATAGTGCTGATAATCGCGTCCCTGGTATCCAGAGCATAGGAATAAACGTCAAAGATAGACGAGTATGGGATCACCTGATGATCTCCAACGCTGCTGACTACTTTACTTAGCACTTTGGTAGTGTGCTCATATGCATCGTCGCACAGTGATTCGATTATGCCATCAACTTTTGCGTTGACCTTTATGCTTTCACCTAGGGACTTGTCCAGCGATGGGACAAGCTGATCAAGGGCATTTAAATGCTTGTCGCGTTCATCAACCGTGACTTTGATGTTACTTTCTGCTAAAGTCTCGAGATCTAGCAGGAGATTATTGAGGTATGTCTTTGCGGGTGCTAATTTTGACAAAGATCTCTTCTCTAGCACAAAGTTTCGCAATGAGTCTTCCAGCTGGTCAAAATTGGGATCAGACGGGCCCGGTAGCCCGCCATCCCCTGGTCCATCTCCTGGTTCGTCGTCATCACCGCCTCCTCCTCCTCCACCTCCACTTGCCCCCAATGAATCGGTCACTTTCTTTGAACTCACAAAATGGACAAAATCACGCGCGTCTTTATGTGTTTCGGGGGACAAATCCTGGACCTGAGTGAGAATTCTCTGCATGCAGCGAGACTTATCCTCGATATTGTCAAATCGGTTGACCACTATAAAAATAAATGACTTTTCATGAGCAGCTGCTGTTATGAAATCCCTGGCTGAAAGAGTAAAGTGGTTCTCGGCACTCACCACGAACACTACCAGGTCGATTTCTTCTTGACGGGAGAACAGCTGAGTAGTCTGGTACGAGTCAAGATTTAACCCGGGAGCATCAATTAGCGAGATGTCGACAACGCCATTGCGCAGCAGACTCTCTGCAGGAGGCCGGCGGTCGTCAACATACACTTTGAGCAGCGAGTACTTTTCAACTTCGTAAACAAGCGTTTCCAGTTCCTCCAACTTGAATATCTCATAGGTCCCCTCGTCTCGGCGCTCATAGGTCTTGCCCAGGAGGACAGCATGCACTTGCTCCAGACCCTCGTTCTCCCTCGAGTCCCGTACTTCGCAGAACACATTTGTGCAGGGCTGTTGATCTTCCGGTAGTATCTTTCTCCTCAGTAGAGCATTACAGAACGTAGACTTTCCCGCATTTAGGTCTCCTGTTACCAGCACTTTCGAGGCTATATCGTCAATACGCTCACGTAAAGTTCCGAGATGTTTGATAATCTGCAGTATTTTGTTCTCAATAAGAGACGCAACAGATCCTCTTTCTAGCGATGCTACGATATCGTCAGAGGGAGCATTATTGCCAAATTTCAGATCTAATTTGAACACTCCGAATTCTCGGCTCGGCACAACGAGAGTAGTTCCTTTGCCTGCCTTTGCCTTTGCATTTCCATTTCCATTTCCATTTCCATTTCCGTTACCGTTTGATACTACGCCAGGATAGTACACTGGCCAGACCCTATTCATCTGCTGCAACTCTCCTAGTATTTTCAGTACCACCGAGATGGACCGACCGAGCAAAACTCGATTGCTGTTATATTGAAGTTGGCTCATTTGCAACGACATGTCTCTCTGCGTACCGAGCGACCACGACCGGTGGTGAGTCAGTGCACCGTCCGAAGCTGTCGCATCTGGCGTGAAATCAAACGGTTCTGCATCGACGGGCCGTTCGCCCTCATCTACAATGACAGATCCACCGTAACCGGAATCTTCTTCTCCCTCGCCGGTGTGGCGGGATGACTTTCCGCCCGAGGCAGATGCCCGGCTGGCACTGGCCGAACTCCCGGGAATATCTTCCAAGTTGTAATTCAAGTCTGGTGGCATAGAATAGCGGTCAGTTCACTCCTACAATTGTCTGTGTTTCTGGGCCTTGTATCCAACTACCATTCAGGCATCAAAACTTGCTGACATGTTTGCGATGGCCTGTTTTGAAGGTAATAAGTTACCCGTCTGTGAAATTCAGGGTACGGGCGAGCTGAATCCGACTTCCAACTGTTGAAACTTTAGAAAAAGTTGAACTTACGAACGAAGAAAAAATTAAAATCAAATCGTCTTCTCAGGTTTCCCCAAAGTGACGGTATACAGGGAAAAAAAGAATGGCCACTGTCGCACGACTGTCGTCGTCGCTGAGGTGCTGTGGACGACTTCTGTCGAGTAATACTCCTCTCCTCCCTCTCGCGATGACCTGCAGAGCTTTTTCATCCTCAAGACCTGCCTTTCTTAAACCTATAACGGATACAGATATTAAGCCGGTAGACCAACTAAACTACCTCCAGCGCAATTTCAAATACACCAAAGTAGAAGACATAACTCCGCTCCGTGAAGCTCCAGCGCTGTATGCTACTGTTCACATACACAACCGGCACTTCCTAGTGACCGAAGGTGACCAGATTCATATCCCAGTCAGACTTCGAGACGTAGAGGTAGGAGATGTTCTCAAGTTCGATCAGGTGTCTTCCATAGGTTCACGCGACTACACGTTGTCGGGCCGGCCCCGAATTGACCCTGGTATGTTCTCGATCAAGGGTATTGTGGTTGAAAAGTCCAAAGTCAAGAGATCGATATTAGAAAAGACAAAAAGGCGTCGAAGGCATGTGCGTCACTTTGTAGTGAAGAACCCTTTGACAGTGATTCGAATAAGCGAACTGAAAGTAAAAGACGACAAGAGTGAGCTAGCTGCTGAGCCCCTGGATCAGGAACTACTGAAGGAGTAAGTGTATATATTAGCATGTAAATAAGAGTTTTGCCTATCGAAGATTCTAATTCGCACAAGATCTGTTGTTTTGTGAAATCCTTTAATGTAGCATCGAGTATACATATCGAGTGGATGGATAGACTATAGATGTACACAGATAAACAGTAGGAAAGAGCCTGTTGATGGGAGTAAGTGTATGTACCAGCATGTAAATAGTAATTTGTTCAATAAGTTGATTTGTATTGACTCAGTTTTAGTAAGAAATCGTTGTCAGTTGTCTATTAAAAAGTCGCCTATTGATTGTGCTGAAGTTATCTTTTATTAGATGTACTTCTCTGGCTCCCAACCGGGTTATAAAACCGATAGTGTCACCAACTAATCAATTATTTTCATCATCATTTGAATTTTTATTTTCTAAGCATTCTATTTTATTTTCTAATCATTTAAGGTGCCCAGTTTTCAAACTATTCACCCCCCACAGACACAGGCTAGTTGTGTGTGCGCGCGCGGGGATCAAAATCAAATTGAATATCACCACTCACCGAATATCATCCACAAAGGACCAAACGAAACTATTGCGTAGTCGCTCCTGTTTCCTTTAGCACCACCCGCTACCATGGGTCAACCAGATGACGTACCATTGTTTATCCTCCAGGACATGCCTGTCTTGGACAGCGATGAACGCTCGGTTGTCTCTGGCTCGCGCTCGCTAGGTCCGGGCACAGGCCCATACCCGGCTATGCCAAAGCCCAGGAGCAGCAGCTCTCATTCGCATCATGAAGAGGCGCCAATAGATTACGGGTACAATGCGAGCTCCAGTGTCACTAGCAACACAAACAGCTCGGCTCCTTTCCACTATAACACGCCGGTTCGTATGCCATCTGCAGGATATGTAGACTTCGGATCAAGTCCAAATTCATATCATACGGCCCATTCGTCAGGGGTTGGTTCGGTGCCTTCCTCAGCTGGAAGGTCTACATATGATATAAGGTCTTCTCCTCTCCCGGGTGATAACACGCCTGGGTCTTGGAAACAGCAGCCGCCCAGTAGCAGAGGCAATACCCCCCTATACTATAAGCAGCAGCAGCAGCAGCAACAGACGCCCAACGCTTCGGCTATGTACTCTTCTTCCCCGCTGAACGCGACTCCTCAGCATATAATAAAGTACCCCAGGAGCCGACAAGATTTGGATGACAGTCCTAGTATGATGGCGCGATACAGAAACCCACAGACACTGAACGATGGAACAGCTGGTATTACTACTAACCGATGGACTAGTAGTGACTCTGCCAAGCAAACTCCGGAGTCTACAAGGGTAATGGTTTCTTCATCTCCACCTTCCGGTCCTCGAGGAAGCAGAGGAGGCTCTGATTCGAATGCCAGCATTATAGTCACTAGTCCAACTAACGTCCCATGGAATGTCAATGATCCTCAGGAGTGGCCATTGGAAAGGGTTCTCCACTGGCTTGAGAGCAACCGATTTGGTCCAGAGTGGATTGACGCATTCAAGTCCAAAAATATTCACGGTGAAAACTTTCTTTCTCTGACCAATTATCAAAACTTCAAGAAAATTGGGCATCTGCCTACCAGCAAGTCCGAAGAATATGATAACAGTCCCTCACGTTTCATTCATATACTGCGAAAGGTTCTCAACAAGTCCGGCAATTCCACCCAGTCATCTGACGGGTTAAACGCAGAGATCCTTGAACAGCAGCAGCATCAGTATAAACAACAATCTGCGCAACAACTTCAAACTATTAGAGTTGTTTCTTCGGAACTTCCTTCCCAAAGCAGGCCTGAAGAGCCTGTTCAGGTTCGAAGTCGTTCTATCGGAGAGATGTTCCCCAATGCTCTTCCGCCATTTGCATCGGAAAGACCATCCTTTGAGAGTAATGCGTCGACTACAGACGACGACGATACGAGGTCAACAACTCTTGTTGGCTCTATGAATTCAATGAGTATATCCAAAAGCCATCATTCGTTTGAGAACCTTGCAGAGTTTGCTCAACCTCAACCACGAGCGCGCCGTCCTGGCCTCCGTTCATCAACGTACATGAGACCCTATTCGACAGTGGAAGGCGCTTCGTCCTCGAAGCTGAACTGGTTTCCCTCTACTACCGTAAGTGTACTTTCGTGATATGTGCTTTGTTGCTAGTGCCATACCTTGCTAATAAGTCTCCTTCGCCGTCTTCTGTTCGCTCTGCGTTTCTGCCTTCCCGACATCATAAGTCTAGTTCGTCAGAGTCGTCGCTCATCAATAGCATGTTTTCCCAAAGTACTTCAAGCTTAGGTCATCTTGAGAGGGCCGATGATTTGAAAGATCCTAACGATTTTGATGAGCGCCGGAAACCAAAGGGCCTCTTTGAGAAATTTAAGGGGCGAACCAATCGAAGCAGGAGCCGTGATAAGCTTCGTGATTACTATTCCCCGACTTCTCCAGTGGGTTCTGAGATTCCCGCCAGCAGTATCCCGCATACTAAGGGGTCAATAACAACGGACCAGAGGTTTTGGCCAGTCAAAGAAATTTTGACTAGCCCGTCTTTACTTGTCACTTTTAATAACGAGACCTTCACTGCCGTGACAATATCAGAAGCGTCGACTATGGATGGTTTGAAGGCCGAAATAGGAGAAAAATTAAGGATGGATCTTACTGACTACCAGCTTCAGTTGACTGAGTTGGGGCATCGACCAGGGGAAGTACTAGATGATATTTCTGTCAAGGAGGTGTTGGACTATGCAAAGACAGCGACCTCTAATGTTTTAAAATTATATGTAACCTCGACTGGTCTCTCCAGTAGCCACTCTGCTGCTAGTGGCATCTCGCCGGCGCAGGAATTTGGTTCTCGCAAATACCCTTCGACCCCTTCGCATCTTATTGGAGAAAAGGAGAGGAGGAAGTCAACGGATGACTACTTTAATGCAAAATACCTTGCACCACCTCCAAGCGCTCCACAGCGTACTGAAGGTTGGCAACAGACTGAACCTCCCAAGTCATCTAGTCAGCGATTACTTACTTCACCTGCAGCAACTGCGAGCACTTCTTCTCTCGCACTGCAAAATACCGAATCTTACAGTGATCAGAGCAGCAGGACAGCTCTCTCGTATAACATTGACCATGTCCAATCAGTGCAGCGGTCATCAGCAGCTACTTCGCAGCAGGGGCACGACGACTCGTTTAAAGTGATACGACCGCAAAGGAGAGAGATTAACTTTGATGATCGTAGGTCGTCACCTTATGACCGCAAATCTTCTGGTCTTGTGGCTCTCAGAACGGCTCCTCCTCCGCCAAATAGAGCACCATCGATTAAGAGGCCAGCTATTGCAAACCCCTCTGAAACGTCAAACCAGGTTTCAAATACGTCTCTGTCTGTCGCTACTATAGACTTACCCGCACCATCATCTGTGTCTGTCAGCACGTATAGTCCTGCAGCCAGTGAGAACCTTATTCCACGGCCCTACGTTGGTCGTAAAAATGCAGTTATCAGGAAGCCTGTGTATCCTGGTGGAGGGGGTTCGGAAGGCTCACCGTCACCTAACAGTGCTAGCCCTTCGGTGTCAACTCCAACGATGTCCAAACTGGTTATAACTACAGCACCTGAGGATGTCATAGCTTCCAAAGGTCCAGTCGAGGATTCTGAACGGAGTGTGTCACCACAATCAGTCCCAGCTGGAACTACTGATCGCAGGTTTCAGGAAAATGAAATTTCGTTTGAAGGTGCTCCTGTCTTTGAGGATAACAGTGACGGGTCAGATGACGACGGACTTTGGGCCAAAAAGGTCTCTCCCCCCAGACCAAAGAAATCTGGGCCGCGTCTGGAGATTCCACAACCCGAACTGAAAGTTGATGTTGCACCGTCGTTATCCCCAACCTCTCCATATAAATCGGCATCGTCGGCAGGTTCGCCTATTTTTGCCGCTGATGCCTGGGCAGTGCGACCCTCTGAAGACATACTGTACGACAATCTTGAAAGGTTCTTCCCAAATACAGATTTGGACAAGCCTATTATAGATGACGTTGCAGTCTCTCCAGCTCTTGGACTGTCCACTGACGCCAACCTTCCTACCCTATCCCCGGTTGTGGAACCAAAAGAATCACCTGTTGGAACTGGATTTAAGGATCCTTGGGGGATTGATCCACCAAAAGTAAGAGAAGATACAAGGGAACGCAAGGAAATATCTATTCATGATCCAGTTCCACCTGGAGTGGCGGCTATAAAGCGACCTCGAACACGAATGAAGTCTATTCGAGTCGTAGCGCGAGAAGCGAGTGAGGCACGGAAAAAGAGATCATCTCAAGTGGCAGCCCATGTTGCCGGAACTGCTGGAGGTGCTAACGGGGCTTTGCTCCGCAGGAAGAGTACTAAAATGTGGGGACAGCGGGTTGTTGAAATGACGGCCAGTGAGATTCGACGGGGCAACCTTACCACAATTCGAGACCAGAAGGGAAATCTCCAGAAGTTTGCATGGGTCAAGGGTGGGCTCATAGGCAAAGGTACTTTTGGAAAAGTGTATCTGGCACTCAATGCAACGACGGGAGAGATGATGGCAGTGAAACAAGTGGAGGTGCCCCAAACTGCAAGCGACCGTAGTAGCACGCGCCAAAAGGAAGTCTTGGAGGCGTTGCGGACAGAAGTAGAAACTATGAAAGATTTGGATCACCTCAATATTGTTCAATATCTCGGGTTTGAAGCTCTGGACGATGTCTATAACTTGTTTCTAGAGTATGTTCCAGGAGGATCAGTCGGGCGTATTCTTAAGATGCACGGAAGATTCGAGGAGTCAGTCATCAAGTCTCTCACGCATCAGGTACTGGACGGGTTATCATATCTGCATTCTTGCAAAATTCTTCATCGGGTATGTGCTTGATTGTTCCTTTACAAATTAACTTGATATTATATAATACTAACAAGGATCTAAAGGCAGATAATCTGTTATTAGATTTGGATGGAGTTTGCAAGATTTCAGACTTCGGTATTTCCAAAAAATCTAGAGATATTTATGCGAACGACGCTGAAATGTCAATGCAAGGTACCATCTTTTGGATGGCTCCTGAGGTGATCCACAACGTCGTACACAACAACAAGCAAGGTTACAGTGCGAAAGTAGATGTGTGGTCGCTTGGATGCGTGGTATTGGAAATGTTTGCAGGGCGACGCCCTTGGTCGACTGACGAGGCTATTGGAGCAATGTACAAGCTTGGGAAATCTCGACAGGCCCCGCCTATACCTGAGGATACTGTGCCGTTTGTGAGCAGTATTGGGAAAGACTTTATTGACCAATGTTTCACAATTGACTCACAACAGAGGCCCACTGCAGATCAATTACTGCAACACTTATTCTGCGTTGTAGATGAAAGCTTTGACTTTTCCAAGACAGAGCTATCTCGGGTGATAAAGTTTGACAGCAAGATAAACGGAAGGCATTAGAATAATTAGTGTAATGAGTTATGAATTTTATGATTATGAAAGTTATTAGCATGGGTAAGTACCTCCAGCGGCCGCCTGCCGGGGAAGGGTTAGTCCTGCTTCGCCGGTCCGGTATAAGTAGTATAAGTAGTATAATGGTGATGAATTGTCAGAAGAGCCACGAGTTCCAAAAAACCTAATCAGCATAGTGTCTACTATTACCATATGTAGTCGGTCCGTGGGTCATGACGACAGTAGCCTAGTTTAAAAGTATCACTAAGAGTGTTGGACCCTTCTTCATAATGCATCCCACTGATAAGGGTAGGGTTTTACGCGATAAGAACTTGACTCGCAGAATTGAGATCTATCTCGATTTAGAAACAAATCGCGAGGAGTGACTTAAGAATTTCAAGCTAGTGCTATAACTTAAAATTGCAAGGGTTCTAATATCACCTATTTACGTATTTTCTGTTTAATAAACTTCTCGCCAATCAACGTAATGCCAATGGGAATCTCCTCTTCTTCTCAATTCTTCCGCTGCCCCGCTCTCCGCTGCCCGTTTTATTGACTGCACAATCTGCAGATCTGCTGCGATATCAGACCATTGGCGCTTTGTCCTATATGCCCGACAGCCTCCTTGTTAAATAGCAAACTATAGCCACGTTGTTGGGATAATCCCTGATCGGTGTATAATTTATCGGAAGAATTGCATTGTATAAAAAGGTGACACACCCCCGAATGATAAGGTCGATCAGATATTTCAGCTCGACTCGAATCGTAATGGCATCCATGAAAGCTTTGGTTTATTCAGGACCAGGTCAGAAGGCCTGGAAATCAGTCCCCAAACCTGATATCACAAAACCTACTGACGCAATTGTCAAAGTAACTTCTACCACCATCTGTGGTACCGATCTACATATTCTCAAGGGCGATGTGCCAGCCGTTACAAAAGGTCGAATTTTGGGCCACGAAGGAGTTGGAATTGTCGAGTCGATTGGCAACTCCGTGAGCTCAATCAAAAAGGGCGACAGGGTTATCATTTCGTGCATCACGGCTTGTGGATCGTGTGTTTATTGTGCTAAGAACCTTCAGGCTCACTGCAATGACGGTGGATGGATTCTTGGGCATTTGATTGACGGTACTCAGGCAGAGTACGTGCGAATTCCATACGCAGACAATTCCCTCTACCCTGTCCCCAGCAGTCTTAAAGACGAACATGTTCTCATGCTTAGTGATGCACTGCCCACTGGATACGAAGTAGGAGTGCTATCTGCCAAAGTACAGCCTACTGAGACTGTTGCGATCATTGGGGCTGGTCCAGTTGGACTGGCTGCTTTGATGACTGCTCGATTTTTCACTCCTGCCAAAATCATCATGATTGACTTTGACGATGAGAGATTGAGAATGGCAAAGGAGTTGGGTGCCACCGATACTATCAATCCTGGGACGATCAAGGATGTGCCTGGAGCATTGGAGACTATCAGGAAGGAAGCGATTGGGGGTGAAGTATCAGCAAGTCTGAGTCTCAAACCTGGTGTGGATGTCGCCATTGAGTGCGTGGGGATTCCTCAAACTTTTGAGCTGTGCCAGGAGATTATTGCTCCTGGTGGAAGGATTGCAAACGTTGGAGTTCACGGAACCAAGGTTGACCTTCAGCTTCAGGATCTTTGGATCAAGAACATTTCAATCACCACTGGCCTAGTATCTGCGTATACCACGCGAACTTTGCTCAAAGCTGTCCAAGCCAAAACTATTCATCCTGAGAATCTCGTCACCCATACCTTTAAGTTGGACGATATTGAGGATGCTTACGAAGTATTCTCTAAAGCGGCTGCGCAAAAGGCCGTGAAAGTCATTTTAAAGGCAGGCTGAGATGTATGGAAAATTTTGTATTAGTTATCTCAGGTTCACTCTAATGGGATGGTAATACTGCTATTAAGACTATTTAACACTGTTAAATATTCTACCAGGAAGATAGACCCCTGGCATTTCTCGCACAGAATTATAGGTAAAGATTGGTACAGACCAAAAAAAGAATAATGCGACCCACATATAGCCTACGTATTTCTTCCATTGCTGTTGCTTCTCCCCAGAACTTATTAAGTTGTCCAAGTGAATTGCAGAATCTTCAACCAAAATCGCGAAGACGTTGATAATGAAGAAATGGACAGTTTGGTGCCATTTAAGATTTGCTGCATAGACATAAGACAATTCGTGGAACAATCCAGAAATTGTGAAAAATAGAAAGAGCTTGCTATATTTGATAACGAGCTTATTTTGAATACCCAGACGGTCAACTATGAAGCGTGAAACTCCAGTAAAAAGCTGACGAAATTGCTGATGCCAGAATACTCCCCAAAATTTTCGCACTGTATACGCTTCTTCTATCGACCCGAACACCGGATAGCAGTCATCTATATCATAGAAGTCTATGGCGACCAAAATCGTGCGAGGAATCTCCACACATAGTCTCATAGAAATATAAGCGCT
Source organism: Spencermartinsiella europaea (assembly GCA_030579595.1). Lineage (NCBI taxonomy): Eukaryota > Fungi > Ascomycota > Dipodascomycetes > Dipodascales > Trichomonascaceae > Spencermartinsiella > Spencermartinsiella europaea. The sequence goes on from JAKTRG010000026.1 coordinate 89,727, forward strand.
CGCAAGCATGCTCGCTGAGACAACGAATCTTAAAGCTAAAGCACCTGGCGGTTGAGGACCTAATAACCATTCCTTCTCCTTGGATGCCATTCTGGCTACCCTCTGGATTTCTTCAACAGCCTCTGGGGGTTGACTCAGCGTCTGAAGCATAAAGTACATCACGATAATCTTCAGAGCAGCAGCAACTACAAACTTCGGACGTGAGCTTGTGCCGTACTTCTTTCTGAACAACTTTTGACATTGTCCTTCGTGCCCAATAACTCGCCAATTGAAGCATAAGTCCACAGCTTCGGACAGAGAAACCTGTCTTTCTCTAAGGATGATATTTTCAAAGTTTTGAAGGATGGAAAAGAGACCATGGAGTCCAGCGTACCAGTTGAGCAGGATAACAGGACTTAGATCCTTGGCTGACAAGAAGACTCCGATGGAGAGAACCGTGCAGAGACAGAATAAGCAGTATCTGGTTATACAGTTTGCTCGAGTGTATGTTAAAGTATAAGCAGTAGTAATGCACAGCAGCATAGAGCTGCCCGCACAAACGGCAGTTCCTGTTTCCATCGAATCAACGATAGCTTGAGAGCCAAGTACCTCCAGGGTATTGAGCGGCCAATATTGGTAGAACGACTATGTGATATCTAGCATATTTTTAGTTTTAGGATACCAATATCCCAATCCCGGGTGCCAGAACTGGATACAACGTCAAATGACTTGTCTCGGGATCCCAATACCGTTACCAGTAGCTGATATATGTTCTGGTCTCATGCGGTTGTTTGAAATATATCGTGGTTTCAGTTTGATTCTACCAAAAAGTGAGAACCCGGATGTCTAACTCCAATTTCCTGCGGGTTGTTCTTCCGATATATTGAAAATCTTGAAGTATCATTTGATCGCAGTTAACTACATAATTTGAAATATGTGATAGAAAACCAGTGAGTGGGTGTGTTCCGTTAGGGTATAAAGTTTTATTTAAGCCTTCTGCGGTCTGCTTGTTGACGAAGTACTCCATTGTATGTCTCAAGCCACGTCCTAGATACATCTCTTAAAAGCTCCGTACAGTTCACATTGTATCTCTCATGTCTCAAACCTAGTTTTCCCTCAGTTAATAGCTCTATACGGTCCATTGTGAGTTCTCACACAGAACCCTAGATTCGCGAACCGAAAGTTGGCAAAACACAAATGTTATGCATCATAGTCTAGTTTTACTACAATCTCTCCCGCCAGACATCTTTCAAATACCTCGAAGATATTTGTTTCACAGAATTACATCCACTGAGTGCCATTGCTCTCTTGAATTCGTCATTAAAAATCTGAAGAGTAGTCAAAACTCCCTCCTCTCCATTGTATGCTAATCCCCACAGAACGGGCCTTGCGATCCAGACAAAGTCAGCCCCAAGTGCTAGGGCTTTGAAGATATCAGTCCCTCTCCTTATACCTCCATCCACAAACACTGGAACGCGGCCCTTTACCACTTGTACAATCTCTGGCAATGCGTCTAGAGCAGTTACAGTACCATCTAGCTGTCTACCACCGTGGTTAGATACAAAGACAGCATCAACGCCATGTTGCACCGCAAGTTCAGCATCTTCCGCAGTTAATACTTGTTAGAGTTGTCGCATTCTTTTTATTTTTGAGGTTGTCAGTATTCCGTTAATTAACATACTGCCTTTGACAATTATTTTCATGTTCGTAATAGATCGTAGCCAAGGTACGTCTCGAACCCAGTTGATTGAACTGTCTTGTTAGATAACTTTGAGCTTATTTTCGAATGCGAATAATCATAGAAATGATGCTCATACCATTGAGTCCTTTCTGCTTCTTTATGATTCTGGCGCTGGTATTCTTAGCAGCAGCCCTCTCATTCAGAGAAGCCTGGCTTTCATTCTCAGCCGTCATGGGCAGCTTGAAGTCATCCTTATCAAAATTCGCAGGCCATATGTGATCGGGGAGTCCAAAGTTATTTCTCACTTCGTTTCGACGACGACCATGCACAGGAGCATCTACCGTGAGGATAAGTCCAGTGTAACCCGCGGCCTCGGCTCTTCTAATCATTTCCACAGTAGTCTCCCTATCCTGGAAAATGTAAAGCTGCATAAAGTAGGGAGCATTTTGTGATTTCACTGATATAATATCCTCCAATGATACCGTGGAAAGCGTAGACACGCCCATTGGAAGCTCCGCTCGGGCAGCAGCTTTCGATGTCGCCAATTCACCCTCAGGGTGGAAGAGCTTCTGCATAGAGGCAGGCCCCACTCCAAACGGTTGTTTCAGTTTGTATCCGAATAGTTCTACAGATGTATCTACTTCAGTCATATCCCGAAAGACACGCGGTCTGAGTCGATATCTGTTGAAAGAAGTTTCATTTTCGGCGACAGTGATACAGTCGTCTGCGCCCTGGTTAACGAATTCCCTCGTCATTACATCGAGACGAGAACTGGCAGCAGCCTTGACGTCATCTACTGATAGTATTTTACTCATTGACCTTTTTTTTCGTCTATTTTAATATATATGTATCTCTAGAACCAAAAGAAGAGAGAAAGATTGAAATGAAATAAGTTCCAACATCTATCTCGGGTCAGCTTTATAGCGGTCGTTCTCCCCCACGTTCGGCGAAATTCACCCCCCGCCCGCGGTTTGCGGCTCAATTACTGGTTCTCCACATTAACAAACGTAACGTATAACTGTTAAGTCCATTTATCGTTTTTTGTCTCTTTAATGTTAGCTTAACTCTCCCGTTTAGATTATTTTAAGTCGCCCGGTTAAATATTCTCCATGGCATATAAGTCCCCTTTCCTTCTCGAATAGCAGAGTAGCAGAACAAAGGAGAAGACCAATACAAAAATATAATCACCCAGGTAAACCCAACTAATCTCTTCCACGGCCGGGGCTCAGATCCAAAGTTTTTGGAATACGCGTAGATAATGAAATCTTCAAACATGATAGCAAAGGCGTTCAGCATGAAGAATATGCTGACATAAGGCGCTGATATATCTAAAATAAACCTGTAGATAATTGCATGAGATATCCCCGAGATATAAAACGCTATACACAGTTTGGCATACCGTGCAATCAGCCTCTGCCGAATCCCCAATCCATCGACGATAAAATCAGTAATTGCTGTAAATGCCTGGCGGAAACTCTGGTGCCAGAAAGTACCCCAGAAGTTTCGCAACGTGTACATGCTAGAAATGGGACCGAATATAGGATAGCATTCATCAGGTTTATAGTAACCAAGCGCGACACAGATTGTTCGAGGCAATTCCATGTACAAGGTCATGTTGCAGTAAATAAGTCCCCAGCATAACGCACTAAACATAGCTCTGTACTTAAGTTCCGTCAGAGGCTGTGGACCTAGGAGCCAGTCGTTCTCTGGTGGGATTACTTTGCCGAGCCCTCTCGGAACTGGGCTCGTAAATACTTGGAGTGCCAGGTATACTATGACGCACCTGGTCATCGAACTCACGACGAATTGAGTTCGAGAAACGCCCTTGCGAGGCTTGGTAAGCTTTGGACTCTCTCCTTCAAGTCCAATGGCTCGCCAGTTGGTAAGCAAGTCCAATGCTTGGAAAAAAGGCATATGCCTCTGTCGGAAAATGATATTTTCAAAGTTTTGAAAGAAGTACATCCCAAAGGTTCCGCCAACATAATAGTTCAGTGTGCCATTAGGGCTAAACTCCTTGGCAGTTACCATGATGTTCCAGGAGATAACACAGTTAACCCCGTAGAGGAATAACCTCAGAAATGACTTGGGTGGAGCATATGCTATTGTGCCAGCGGAGGTCACGAAAAGTAGCGCTAGGTAGCCCAAGCAAGGCAGAGGATTTGCTTTCATGATTTCATTAGCAACGGGTAGATGGTTGTTAGGAATAAATGCGTTGAGAGCAAACTGCCTCTGCTTTTATAATTGTCTACCGTACCTCTGCATCCTCTTCAAATGTTCCACTGTGCGTGTCCAAGCGGATGACTTGGACCCTGATGGGTCTAGATTAGAGGAAACGATTCACCTACTGTTTTTGGAAGCGTATCTAGAACATCTTACATGTGGATTTTTCTTTGAAACCGCTCTTAAATAGGAGCTTTAAAAAAATCCTTATTCAGAAAGCAATTGAAGGATCCCCATGCCTCAAAATGGAGATATCTCAAAAAAAACATTTCGAATGCAAATATAAATTATGTAAGAGTGTTTTTTACACTCTCTCCGATGCTATGTCAGAAAACCCGTCAAACACCCTCGTTTCAGGGTATCAACCTTCTTCCTCCTATCCTCCACCCACCTTACTCGCTCGAGTCGTCCTTCCTCCTACCCTCTGCAGCCCGCCTCAATTTTGAGCGAAGACTTTCATCCACTGCTCCACTTGTGGCTGCAGCACCATTTGTGCTACTAGTACTAGCAGCATTACTGCCCTCAGCCGTCCCAAGTACCTGGGTAGATCCAAACCAACCTCCCTCGTCATAAAACTCATCTGGACCATACCCTGGACCGTACCCCGGACCGTTATAAACGTCTTCGCCTATTTGAACGCCAGCTCTTCCAAACGGATCCAAGTCAACCACTTCCCTTTCCAGCTTGTGGCATAACTCGATGAAATGCTGGTCGTGTTCGGAGTGAACGTTGTGCGTCAACTCATGGCAAAGCACCTTACGAACATCCTTATAGTGACACCATCCTTGATAGTCATCGGTTCGCAGCCGCAACTCGATCACCTGGCCCTTGTTCTGATTACGTCCCAGAAGACGAGCCTGGTGCGTAGTATTAGAAGCCGGATCCAGTTCCGTCAGAACTCCTACCGACCATTTGTACTTCAGCATAATAGCTTGGACCCCACGGTCTTCCCTCAGTCGATGTAAAAAGGCAAGAGATTTCTCGGGATAGGGCAAGGATGGCAGAGCTTCTAGCCTGTGAAACGTATATTTCATCAGGTCTGGGTTCGCTGGTGTTCTCGAAGCCTTCTTCGCGTTTCGCCTCATATTCTGATGATGGCGAATCAGCTTCGTATGTTCCTGAGCTTTCAGAACTTCGGTTTCTTGAAGCTCCTGAAGCTTCTTGATGGGTGTTCCCATGAGCATGACTTTTTTCCTGCTAGCCTCAGTCGGAAACACTTCTTCCAACTTTGTCTCTGCTCCCTGGGTGAGCTTATCAGCTTTTATCAAGCCAGCATGGGTTGAAATCAGCTTTTGGTACTCTATAGGGATCTCTGTTTGGTCTTGAATGAGCGATTGAAGCATTCCAAACGTGGTGTCTCCGGGTACGTCGAAGGACTCAGTGACTCCTCGAAATGATATCCCCAAACTGATGTTACTCTTCTCCTCCATTTTTACTGTGCGGTTTGTTTTGCGGTTTAAAGAGTTTGAGGTTTCAAGCAGAGGCCAAGTTGTGTTAATTATGGGACCTCGATTTTATAGATTTACAACTCTATTCCTCTAAGTTGTATCGTATGATAAAGTAGCTTTGCGCCACCTTACGTTCCAGCAAGTATATACCGTCTTTCTGCTCTTGAAGATAGGTTTGAGCGGGAAACTGTGAATTAGAAATCATGTATTTATAAGGGGAGGTCGCACGGCTGATTAGGCTTAGAGGCGCGGTGGCACGTGACAGCTATTGTGTGTGTGGAGGCAAAGAGCGAAGAAGGCTAAAGAACGAAATTGCGATTGCGAATTGGGGCGGTGGCGAGATTGGCGGTAGAGCTGAGAGATACTTTTACGGTCGGGAAATGAAGCGTTACAGGCTGAGAATGCTGGCAGGTCATCTTCTGTGAGGCCCCACGTTGTGTTTATTTTTAACGGTAAAGCAGAGCTGAACATGTACTGTGTTACTGATTAATAAGCGGTTGCCGCGGAACCTCACCGGCAGAGACTTAGACGAGCAGTGATTCAGTATTTTTGTTAAAGTGATACGTAGCAGTGACACATTGAGCACAGTCCTTAATGCTTCGTTTTATTTAGTCGAAGTAAGCTCTGATTCAACCTGGCGACAATCGCACATTTGTCGCTGATCTTTACTCAGATTTTCTACATACTCGATTGTTATCGTGCATTATCAGTGTAGCAGATTATGCATCTATCTATAGGGGTATTTGGAGATCTTTTGTAGGAGTCGACCTTCGGGTCCCGGTGTCTCGGAGTGCACGGACAATAAAGCTTAGGAGTACATTTTAGTTTGTAGATAGAAAGGATAGGGAAATGTCTGGGTTACTGTCGAAAAGTTCCTTTTGCTGCTTTCTCAATGAACATCTATCCCTTCGAAATTGTATGCGCATGATATTTATGTGACTTATAGGCTCCGTGCAAATGTTTACCAGAATGAACCGAGGGATATTTGGGGCACAACACCCTCAACTACAAGCAGATAATGTAGCCAATTGCCATTATAACTAGGGTTCGCTTACTATGAACGCCAAGAAACGTGCCACCATACCCATCTTATTTCCCTTGAGAGTAAGAAAAAGATAATATAGAATTCGGGGAGTATCATTCAACTTTTGTAAAGCAAAACCATATTTTCTACAAATACCATACCACAGGAATACTTAGAGTACCCTAGCCTAATTAAGTTGAATTCTACATCAATAAGATATTACTTACAACTATATTTGAACTACTACATCTATAATCCCCAAACTGTAACCCGGAAGTTTGCTTCAACCCCATCCCATCCTTACACCCCCCCTTGCGAACACCGGGTAACATGATACGGCCCGGAACGAAAACCAGTTCGTTAACCACATACAATCCCATAACCTGTTGGAATCTTTTTATATACTATTGAGTTGATTGATTCGTTCTAAAGACTGGACCGTTCCACTAGGACAGTAGGCTGGAGGAAAGAAAAGAGGAAAGCAAACGAACAAGCAAGTGAATAAGTTATACCCTACCCACAGTTTTGACATTTTCAAATAGCAACTTTTATTTACTATAATTTCGTATAAGCTATTTAGTCCCCTCTCCTGAAAAATGTCTGAAAGGGCAGACGTAGTGGAGAAGTACAAACTAGTTTTCCTTGGTGAACAGTCAGTAGGAAAGACCTCTCTGCTGTCAAGGTTCATGTACGACTCGTTCGATGCACAATATAAGGCGACCATAGGGATTGATTTCATGTCGAAAACTATGTATTTGCCCGATCGAACAGTGCGTCTACAGCTATGGGATACAGCAGGTCAAGAGCGGTTTCGCACTTTGATCCCTTCTTACATCCGCGACTCAAATGTAGCCGTGGTGGTTTATGATATCACCAACCGTCAGTCGTTTGTAGACGCTACGAAGTGGATCGATGATGTCAAGGCTGAGCGGGGGACCCAAGTAATCATTGTACTTGTAGGCAACAAGACTGATCTCGGGGATAAGCGGGAAGTTACGGCTGAAGAGGGAGAAGCCAAGGCCAAAGATATGGGAGCCATATTTATAGAGACCAGTGCCAAGGCTGGTCACAACGTGAAAAACCTGTTTAAAAAGGTAGCCATGGAGCTACCGGGATTGGAAACCTCGAGACAAGAGGAAAATGAGTGTGAGTATTTGTCAATATGGGTAGAAGTAATGTGCTATCCCTGGCTATTCTGCATACTTTTGTTTATGTCGACGCGCATTTCTCAAATCAAGGCTTGGCTTTGTTGTTCTCTTTTTTTATCCACTAACTAGTAATCGACGTAAGCATTGACAACACTAAAACAGACAGTGCACAGGGATGTTCATGTTAGTAATATATAGAGGCATTAACCGACAACGGTTTTATTGAGTTTAATGTAATATCGTAGTTTTACGTATTTTGACGTATGGCAGGAACCTCGTGTATAAGTACACACTAGGCTTCAGATCGCATTTCTGCCCTCTTCCCCGTCATCTCTGCAAACAGAGCAACGGGGTTTGTGGCTGGCCTCAGCAACAGCCATCAATTCGGTCCACCAAGAGAGAAACGGTTGCTGTTCCGAAATCTCTAAACAATTTTACTACATTTATTCTACTTATGCAACGCTGCCGTCCAAGAGTCCAGCCATAACTTCGCAGTCTTCTGAAGACAATCTGTATCTGTGAAACTGGTATAATTGTCCAGCGTGATGCTCAGTGATCGCGTTTTCAAGGTATCAAACACCGGACCCTCGTTTTCAGCAGTCAAGTAGTAGTTGTAGTAGTCCAGTAACTTTATCGTTGGGTTATTGTAGGGACTGGGGTCACTGTCTCGCAGCAGCTCCAACCACTTTTCCTTGGGAACAAGCTCAAACTTAAACCCAACCTGTCGCAATATTTTGTACACCACGTCCCACTTGACAACTGGATCTGCGATAACATTGAACGCAACTTCTTTGCTGAAAGTGGAAGACAAGGGTGCAGTCCCCACAGGTCTCTGCTCTCTGAACCCAGCAAGCTCCAGCAGACACTCCGCTGCCACATCTACTGGCAGCCATGCCGCGTAATCAGACGTAAGATCCGGAAGCGCTCCTAGTGTTAAGGCACTTCTGATCATTAGTGGTATATGCTCCGTATCGTTCCAACGTCCAAGCTTTTCGTCACCAATGATTTGGGAATATCGCAGCACTCTTGCATCCATACCAGTCTGTATGGCGCAATTGTACACAATGTTCTCAGCCACAAACTTCGAGTAGGCGTACCCTGTTTGGTACGATAGAGTCACATCAGTAGCAATCAATTCAGGAAATGTATCAGATGCTTCTCTTGCAACCCCGATCGAAGAGACGAAGTATAGTCTGGCCGGTCTTGGAGTCCGGACTTCGAGACAAAATTGCAACAATCCACGGAGTGAGCGAATCTGGGATTCAAAACTCATGATGCCCATATTAAAATTCACCGGCCAAGCACAGTGGATTGCACAGGTTAAGGTGTTGAGAAGCTCAGCGCGAGCCTCGTGTGTTAAACTCAGACGAGCACTGATGTAATCAAAGTCAACCATCACTATCTTGGCTGCAAGCTGATCTGAAACGTCAAATTGATTCCGCTCAAACATCTCGTATAGCCGTTGGCGGGCATGCTCAAGATTGTCGGCCCGCACAACGCAGTAAACCTTTTCTACGGACGGCATCTGCAGCAGCTGGTATAAAACATGCCCACCAAGAGATCCTGTAGCTCCAGTCAGTAGCACTGTTTCTCTAGTCGGGGTTGGCACTGGACCTGGTACATGCGGACTGAAAACAGAGTTGTTTTGTATCAGAGACCTTATCTTGACCAGCTCACCTTCTGTTCTGCGAGACTGGATGGCCTTGTTCAGATTGACCAGGTAGTTAGCAAGCTCGCTAATGGTAGGATACGTGTAGAGGACATTTCGCTTCACGATAGACGGATCTCCGCCAACTTCAAGCTGTCGTTTGATTCGACCCACAACTATCGCCACTTGCATGCTATTGAGCCCATTATCAAAAAAGTCGCTATCAATGGAGGGCAAAGTTATTCTCGCAGAATCGCGGAACAGATTCATCAAATACTGCTGAATGACTTTCTCGTCATCGCACTTGATCTTGCCCCCACTGGTCAGATCGTTCCCGTTAGAATTCGAGCTATACACTAACGAGTACATGTTTTGAATTTCTTTGTCGTACAAAGAGTAAAATGCAGCCCTCTTGACTGTTCCCTTATCAGTCTCTGGGAAAAGTGCGTCATGCGGCAGAACCAGGATCATGTCTCGTGCAATGTGCGCAAACGTTTCGCTGTTTTCATTTGATTTCTGCACCGTTGGCCATACTTCGTCGATAAAACGTTGCTTCTCTGCCACAGCCTCGCTCGGTACGATTGCCATGCCAGGGAACTCCATGCCCACGCCAAATACAACGCAGTTCTTCACCAACGGGTGCTGGCGCATAGTTGACTCAATCGGCAAGGGTAGCACCTTTTCACCGTTGATAAGAGTGATTCGGTCATCTACTCGGAACATGTATTTCCAAGCATTCTCAATAGTAGGGTGCCTCTCGTAGAGATCTCGTGAATGGAAGCTTCCAGGAGGGTCGCTGGAATTAGAAACATTCAGCGAAGGAGCCCCTTGTAGCAGAACAAACTCGTAGAGATTCCTTCCGGCATGCTGAAATCGGGCGTACGGCTCGACACTTGGATGAAGTTTATAGTATTGCCATAGTGCCTTGTCTGGATGGTCAGTTCTCATCACCCCGCCAAACTCGGTCGCCCCGACCATCTGCTTGATGTTTATATTTCGAGAAATGCAGTATTCACCCAATTCCTTTGGAAACACACTCCCACCACTGAGGACGATACCGATTCGGGCTAGCAGTCTTTCGGCATCAGAAAGCCGCAAAAGCTCCTGAACCATCAGTGGAACCACGACGAGGGAGTCTGGATCAAGAGCTTCAATCACTCTGAGAGCAGCATGGGGTTCAAAGGCCCGCGACAGGTCGTACTGCACCACGAGTGTACCCAAGCAAATGGCCCTCAGTGAAGAGGAACCGCCAAATGCGTGATACAGGGGACAGCACAAAAGGGATTTTTGGCCGATGTCGTACGGAACCATCAACATTGCCGTTCTATTGAGGACAGGCACAGGCTTGGGTTTTCCCACCGAGCCGCTGGAGTGCAGAAAGTACATTACAGACGACTTTGGATCCGGATCCTGGATGGGTGTCGATGTGACTCTGGGATGGCCCACGCCATTGGTAGTGATTTTGGCATCTCCAACAAGACCCCCGCTATTTAGTATTCCGGTAACGTCAACTTTAAGAACTTTGGTGCCGGGAACAAGATTATCGACGAGGGATTCAAAGCCGGGCATGTACAGAATAGTATAGAAGGAGCTTGCGCCAGATTGCTGCAGGTCTCGAATACTGGCCTGGGGAAGTCTTGACGAGACAAGAAACGGTAAGTAGCCGAGTCGGTGGAGAGTGAGAAATAGAATAAAGAAATCAGTCTTACTCGGGCCAATGATACCTATGACTTGTTTAAAAGGGTCATGCTTGTTAGAGAAACGCCCATCTAGCCCCTCCCGGTATACTACTTACTCTCTGACTCGACAGTCCAATGCTAATCAGCCACTCAGCTATCTGATTCACTCTAAAGTCCAATTCCTGATAGGAATAGCATATTATCTTGCCGAGTTGTCCTGGCTCTGTGGTGCCCAAAACTCGACGTCCAGGGTGAGTTTTAACTCTCTGACACAGCAAATCATCGAAGTTATCGAATCCATCTATACTGAGGAGTTCTGCCATGTCTCAGATGATACTGTGCGTGACACACAACACGTTCCAATTAAGTCTCGATAATATTTCTCCAGGTTCCTAAAAGGACTTTTCAAAATAATATGCCGAAAACCAAATGCAACGAAGACCCTGTCAGTTCGGCTTCTGACGGATTAAAAATGCTTCTGTCGAGAGCACGTTCTTCTAAGCTCTGCAGTTAATACCACCAGCTAGCAACAGCAACTTAGGATTGAAAATGATCAGATATCAAGGCCCGGGGTTCTAAAAGTAACTGAAGTCACTATCGATAGGATTTCGCTTATACTTTTATATAATTGGGCTCCTAACCATTCCGTATATTAAGACCAGATCTTTTCCTAGTGTAGTCCTGGCCTGCACCTCTGTTTCGCCACTGCTCGTTCAACTCCCTTAAGTATAAGCTTTTTCTCGCATTGGCCTCCCCACCCCGTTGAACCGCGTTGAACTGTCTACGTTGGTAAAAGTGGTCCAGATCGCTGAATGTGAAGGGCCAGGCCACGTATGGCACCCACAAAGTATAAATTGTACGCCGCTTTTATACGTGGGGTATCGGGTATCGGCTCACCGCGGTTTTTAAGTAAAGTATTATTATTGGCAACTGTAACAGCAGAAGAATGAACTCTTGACTCGTATAAATTCAAGTAATTAGGGAATATATTCAAAGAATGTTCCGGAGTTAAGATCCTACTCCGTTCAATGTTGAGATATTTCCCCTTTCTGTATTGAGCTGAGAGAAACTGGTCTTACATGATTTGGCCTTACCAAACTGTCCACTAAGTTAAGTTGAAAATTAGATATCCTATCATTTGAAAATATCCCGTTAATCAAATCCCTTGACTTCTGCGAAGCAGAACCAAACCCTCCCCGGGAGGGGCGGCGGGAGACACCGGCCACTCGACCACTCGACCACCACTGCTTTATCCATCTTGATAGAATATTCTCCCTCAGTCCACTAGTAATGAACGAAGGTGTATTCGTCAACGTATGGCTGAGTTTCTGAGCCTTCTCACAGCTAAACCTGGCCAACCCAGCGTACTCGTAGCTACCATAGGTCTCTTCAAAATAGTTGAGCAGTTTGATCCCAGGATCTCTTTCACTGTCCCTTAACTTGCAACCATGATTTGGGAGGAGGTACAGCAGTGAAGATGGTTCCGGCTTTCTGAATAAGCACCAGCTTGCTCTCAGAGACACAAACGTTGTAAACGACATCGCGATTTGAGTCTTACTTGGTATCACGGACCGATCCAATGACCCTCCAAAATGGCCCGAGCTACAACATCTACGGGAAGCCAATCCAAATTCCTGTGGGTTCGGCAGAGCAGATCGTCAGGGGAATCGCTTCGCTGTCGTTCCATGTACCGGACCTATTATCGCCGATGATCTGGCCCAGACTTATTGATCGGACTTGTATCCCCGTTTTCTGGCTGACGGCCCGCATAATCTGCTCACCGGCCCATCCTGGAATACCCATATCCGTCACCCAGGCTCAGCGTGGCATCTTCAGTTACTCGCTCAGGGAAGGCTCCTGGATCCTTGGCCGAGACGGATATCGCCACACAGAAAAACCCGGTGTCGGCGTTTTGACATTGAGAGCCAGCTGAAGCAATTTCTGCAGCCCTTGAAAGCCGTTTATCAAAACTGCTCAACGACATGTTAAAATTCACTGGCCAGGAAATGTGGAGAGCACGAGTGGGGTTGTGAACTAGAGAGATCGTAAATCTCATCAGCGATACCCAGGTTATCAAGATTGTAACCAAAGTTCAGTGGTACCCTTCGCCTTTCTCTGCTCTGATGTATCTCTGTGCGGACTACAGCATGCCAGTATGGCACTGCTTGTCAAAGTAGGTATATGCTCTATTGGGCTCTTAGGCATCTATTTCAGAAACAAGTTTCGTCAAACATGCTTCGATCATTTCTTGAACCCTCCTGTAAACAGACGATATCAGTTTGGTACAGGGGATAAAGAAATGCTCACTGGTAGTTAAATTAATGTTAGTTTGATATGTCGGTATTTTTTCTAGGGGTAAAGGTAGAATAGGTTGTCTGTTACCGTCAATGCAACCGTGATCAGGTCCTTCCACAGGAGCGTGACCTCAAGCGACTGATTAAGATTTCATATTGACCGAACAGTAAAAGAGGTCTACGAAGGCAGATGACAGCTGTCTAACCCTACAATACGATATTCCAGTACATATAGAGCAGGAAGAGTTTTAAAAAGAATCTTCTAACCTTGGGGTGAAAGTTTATTATTCAGGAATGTATCAGCCTCGACGTATGATGCAGCTAGTTATATTCAAAAGAGACCCGTAGTAGTGTCACACAGCTCTGTGTGCACGCGTTAGGTTACTCGTTAGGTTACTCGTTAATCATAAGTTATATCATTCTAATCAGTATGTTCAGTGGTAGGGTAACCTATGGAGGTTAAGAAATAGTAAACGTGCGCGTCACTCACGTCGACTGTTTTCTTCAACGCTTTCCAACGTCGCCTCGATTCGTTTTACGTTTCGTTTAACTATGTTTATTGTACTTTACATTGCATAAGTAATGTTCTTATGTAACTAGCGTAGCACTCTAATGATGATTGGCAACTGCAGGTGGTTGTGCCCGACAGTCGCGTCGTCTGTATGCGTAGTGTGACAGCTTAAGGTTCTAGCTGAGCATTAAAAAAAACAGTATGGTGACCTTCGTAAATTCTGGCGTAGTGAAGGCGGCCCAGGTCTAGAATCTATCTTCGAGAGAGTGTGCTCGCCTTACCTATGCACAGCCTCTTCCGGCGACAGTTGCAGTGGTTTTGGTAAAAAAAAAATTGAAGTAGAAGTCCATCGTGGGAAGTACCATAACAGGACAGGTTTATTTTTTCTAAATAAGCCAGGAATTAAAGGGACATCAAACGGTCAGATCGGTCAAGCCCGCATTCCGACGCGCATCTTGATTTTTGATATCCTTGTATGTGGGCGCATTATAATCCTCCCTTGGAATTGGATTTTAGGTATAATGGGCTAACTAAAGGTTATCTAGCATCTGCGAAGCAGGGATCAAATCCTTCTCTTCTCGAGGAGACACGCAATCGATCTAACGGCGGCATCGTTTATCTTTTTTTTCTGCTCTCATGGCGGCCACTAGGCTAGTTGGGTATTGGTATGCTGTTCTTCATCCAATGAGAGGGCTGGAGTCACCCAGGTATGCCCCTTGGCCCTGACAGCGTAGACCAACAAAAAGTCTAAATCACCCGTAATCCACACGTAAGGCAGGGCGTCGTAATTTGACGAGAATACGACAGGCTCGCCTGCCTCCAGAGTGCGTCGAGAACTTAGCACAATAGTTAACTTTAAACGTCTGGTGCAGACCCAAAGCCCGAGAATAAAAACCGAAGATCGCTGAACGGTCTATCTATGCAGCAGATTAGGATCAGTCCCCGTATTCAAGCCACCACCCCAAGAGGATGTGCAAGACGATAAACGGGTTGAGGTGTTCTGAGAGTCCGTGCAGCCTCAACGATCGTTGGGGTTACGATCAGAGGTGTGCCGGTTTCTGATTGTTTGGAAGCTCGTCAGTTCGGAGATTCGTCAGTGTATTATATTGGGTTTTGGAACCTTACATATGCTTGAAGCTGACCTTTTGGTCGGAGTGCTCTCTTGTGCTTTTACCCCTACATGAGAGACGGAGTTTTTGGTGTGCGGTTACGCCATGATTCTCTCCTTGGTACTGTGGTCCTGTTCCGCTTTTACTTTTTTTTTTCCGTTTGAAGCTCCTTGAACAGCTTTTTCTGGAGCAGTTCGATAGAATCGATAGCTGGGTTTTGTTCGATGCATGACACCAGCACAGAATGGAAAGATTTGCGGGAAGCCAACACGATTGTGAAATAATATAGTGGCTTTTTCTCAACGTTTTGTGGGTTCAGCTAGCGAATGATAGCTGTTTCTGATGATGTTCTCGACATCAAAATAACCTCCGTACGCCTTCACCAAGACAGTATAGGATTGACAGGCTGCTATGCGAAAGTGCGAAAAAAGCAAATCACTCTGAGGGCTTGGGGTCGAAGAGAGAGAAACGTTTGAACGAGAGACGAGTTGGATGAAATCCCGGGATTCAGATCGTTCACACTGGTAAGAGTGTGGTGCTCGTCTCCGGTGAGCCCATCCCAAGGAGAGCTATTCCGCTTCGCGGGATGTGGGACTCGGGACTCGAATTCTCTCTTGTGCCCACTCTCGTGAGGATCAACGGAAGGACCGCCAAACTGCCTGTATTAAGAGAGACTTCCGTGGAAGCTTCTTACGAAAGAGAACAGCAGCTTAAGAAAAAACAAAAACATCGACAATGGTAGGAACTGTAGGACCTACGAACTGGATGTGCCTGTGTCGCATTGAGGTTTGATGGCATAACGGATGCTCGTGAGCCCCGTCAGCGAGTCGCTTGAGTCAAGCCAATAGACTAGGTTTCATTACAGCCGAGGGGCATCGAATCCAAGCTTTTTACGCTCCTATCACAGAAAATGTGTGGGACACCTGTAAAGTTTTGACCCTTGCTTTAGATCACTTCTTTAACAGCACCCAGGCACACCTTTTGGGCTTTTCAGATAATTAGGTTTGTTTGCAGAAAGCTGTTTGGCATCCTAAATAAAGCAGGCAAAGAAGCACGACGAATATCAGAGGAGATTACGGATACCAACAGAGCAGAGCCCAATGTCTCCTCCTGGACCGTCCGTCTCCCCACATCCATGGCCTACGCACAACGGGGACTTGAGTGACAACGCGTCGTCCCGTCTACAACGGTGTGAAGTCAGAAATCAGACCATCCGTTCCATGCACAGTTTTGCCGACCCAAAAAGAGGGTTCCGCCGCACAAATTCTGGGTTCTGGCAGTTGCCCTACGCACCCCTTGAGGCCTCCTGTGGGTTTACTTTTGCAGGGCTTCCTGAACAACCTACTTAGTGAGTGCGCAGGTTGGCTGTGATTACTTTTTCGATATTCGTGGTCATTAACTAATTAGCCCGGTTTCCTCCCTCGTGCCCTCCTTTTCACTCTTTCGCCCTTTTTTCCATTCATATTGTGTGTTGAGAAACTGGAATTTTTAAAAAGAACCCCCTTTTCCTTTTACTTCTAATAAAAAAGCCAAGCGGGGATTGTGTAAACTCGAAAACAAGTCAGAGCGAAACTCGAGGTTTTCTGTCTTCTTCTTTTTTCATTTTGTCAACCGCGTTGAGTTTGGAAAAGCTACTGCCTAAGCACAGGTTCACAGGTCTTCACTTATTTTAGTAAGAAGGTTTTGTGTTTCTTTCGGCACCGAAAAAGATACAGTAAGGATAAGAAGAAGGAAAGCTAGAAGTTGTTTTGGTGTTGTAGGGATTGCTACGCGACCTGAGCAAGACTGTTTTTCAGCATACAATTATTGTCGTTTGCCATCACTCGTTCAAAGAAACTATAAAGGCCAAAGACTAAAAACCTAAGCGACAAAAGCTTCAGGAACCACGACAGGGCGACAGAAAAACATTAAGGAAAGAAATAAAAAGCGATTTTGATACCTGGAATTTGATTTCGTTTGCCGTTTTATTTTCTTCTTCTTTACAGACTGTACTATATGGCTATACGGTAGAGCCCTCAGGTTTTACGCGAGTGTCAACGAGGTAAGTACTAACGAGGTAACCAACTGGACACAATTCGATCAGTTTGAACTCAGGCGAATGTTCCCAACACGCGACGTTGAGAGCCACACCTGCTTAAATTTTCTTTATTCCTTCACTTAAAGCAATTTTCTAACCCAGCAAGCAACCTATATTTTTTTTCTTTCTCATTGCAACACTTAGTTTGTGGTGTGTCTTCCTTGGCAGTTTTCCACGGCTCACTATACTCACTTGATCCCCCACCCCTGAATATCCAGGAACATAAAGGAGAATTGTGTGCGTGTGTGGGCAGTAACGAGAGTATAAAGGCGACACAAATCACAAGATCGCCTTTGTAATCATTCTCACAGAGGTTGGAAATAAAACTGAGATATCAGAAAAAAACAAGGCAAAGGCACAGGGATATTGTATCTCGTCTTTTTTTTAGTGACCATCATCATTCGGCCAAAAGGAAAGCGCCGGAGTTGGAGGTTTTCCCCTTTACCCTGCCGTTTTTAAAAAGCTGCACTGAGAAAATAGCAAAAAGGAGAGAGAAAGAGACACAGAGAGAGACTTCATCGAACTAGTTTTTTCGACTGCTGCTCTTTTGTTTTCTCTTTTGCAACACGTTTTCGTTATTCCGGTTTTATTTATATCGTTTTGAAGAACGTGTGAGTCTCTATCCACAGGGCTTCTCTTCCCCTTCCCTTTTTTTTCTGTTCCTTCCCTCCTTCCTCTCTTTTAGGCCCCCGTCCTCGCACAAACCATGGCTGAAGTACAGCCCATGGACTTATCTATGGACGGGATGGACTTGTCGATGGACGCTATGGACCAGGACCCGCGCAGTCCTGAACAATCGCCAGGTCCAAATAACCAACCAGCTATGAAGAAAGCAAAGTCCAAATACCCAAAAATATTCCAGTGTTCCGGCTACGGGGACTGCAAAATGACATTTACTCGCTCGGAACATCTAGCGAGACATATTCGGAAGCACACGGGCGAGAGACCCTTCCGATGCCACTGTAATAGAACCTTTTCGCGGCTGGATAACCTGCGGCAGCACATTCAGACCGTGCATGCCAATGAGCACCACATATTACACGCGCCGCCTCCTCCACCGCTGAAGTCTCGGCAGGAGTACAGCGCGCAGGGTGGAGTTATTATCGAGCATCATCCGAATGAACAGTCTGCACCTACATCCGGAGCTGGGGTAAATGGAATACAGAGTAGTGAGGGTCTGCAACAACAGCAACAACAATTCCGGCTCAATAAACACCGTCCGGCTCCAATCCCGCTACACGGCTCGACTGAGGACCTGAGTCTCCAAGCTCCAACACAGCATACCAACGGCTACTCACCTCCTTCGTCGCCTTCCAGCCGATATTCTCCGTCTTCGCCGATGTTTGGCGTGGCGCGAACAGGCGGTGAGCCGAACGGGTCGAACCAGCAACATCACCAAGCTGGCGCCGGCCCAGGAGCTGACCAGGTCACTGTACAACACGTGAATTATTATCAACAGCAGCCGGGCTACGCAGGACCGACGACCCCTGTCAACAGCACTGGTATGGAAGGTGTAACGACTACTATGACGACTACCAAGACTAATCCCAACACTCCATCTACGCCGTGGCAACTGGGTGGCACTACTGCATCCTCGGGTCAGCACCAGTATCAGCGTCTGTCGGGTTCCAACAATCACTACCAGTTCCAGACAGCCGGTAACGGTGGAGGTGTATCAGGATGGCCCGATGCCAAGTTTTCTTCGCCCAACGACATGGCAAATAATGGTCCGGTGATCCACTCGTACCGTTCTTACGCTCAGCTGTCTTCGTCAGCGAGCTCCTCGCGCCACCAGAGCTCCAACCTCAGCTCCCCTATCTCCACCGTGTCTAATACCAACTCGTGGCTCAGCTCAGTCCTCAACGACCCGACCAAGGGCCTACCTACGGTGGAGGAAAGACCCCATACTTGGGGACCTTCCAATAATCGCTACTCCTCAGCCACAGACGACGGAGACTCTGTCTCAGATAGAAACTCATTATCCCAGCTTGTGCGTATCACCGAGGACGCCCACATATCGAGCCCGAGTCCCTCGAACGCAGCGATAGACCGAGACAGAGCGCTCCCGTCGCTTCCGTCTCTGTTTGGAGGACCCTCTGGTGCTGCTGCGGCTACACAGGCAACCGTCCCTCCCGGCCAAAGGCCTCAGCTGTCAGCCAACCGCTCATACACGAAGAACCTCATCCTGCCGCGCCCAGACTCGTACCCACCTCCCAAGGCATACCCACACCAGCTGCCCATGGCCGACCAACGACCCCCTGCATTGCCTCCTGCTGGTTCAGAAGGCTCCTTTGCTTCTTCGACTCCTACCTCTGCCACGCGGTCTACCTTCAACATGGCGCTCACCAAGCCGCTGCCTCCTCTGCCAAAGGACGCAGACAGTAAGGGAGATGGAATGGATGTCCTGTTGCAGGCAGCTGGGGTCTAAGAAACGCGAGTCTGTACGCCAACCACAACATACGGCAAGCTTTGTTAGATATGTATATTTATATCTGGAAGATTATATTATTATTTTGTACACATACTCATTTCTGGCGACACTTGGCAGCATCTCTACGTGGCCTTCCGGGGCCCCCTCCCGCGGAGGGTTAGTCCCGCTGTGTGGGATTTGATACTGGGTAGCAGCTATCATTCTATACATGTTCAGGGGTTTGAAACTCTATTAAAAGCAGCTCATACGAATGGTAGCAGCTATTCTCTATTACTCTCATAGTACTTGATAGTTACAAGGTATTTCTCTCTACTAGCTATAGTACTCTTATACTAGTTACTGGGTACAATGTATTATCTTCATACCATTTAGTTCAATGCAACTAGGTTTATAGGTATTATTCTCATACTAATTGGTGCAATGTTATTACTCTCGTGTGTACCACAGGTACTCTCCTACAAGTTCCAGCTAGCTAACTATCCTAATATTCGTAGCACTCGTTCTTCATTCCATTTCCAAATTCGCCATTCCACGAAGCGAAACAACCTCTCCCCGGGAGGGGTCCCGCCGAATGCGAGCACACGATGTTTCATTCTCTGCCCATATTTGCATTCTACATACATCTACATTGAATGTTCATAACCTTACTGCCGAGTAAGCATCGCCTGTAAGTTACATGCGATGCGACGAGGCAAAGTTACCCGTGCTACGCATGCCGATAAGGCACAGTGAGCGTATCGTACCCCTGAAGTGCTGTAGGCCCGATAACGGAGGGAAGGTCAACCCAACCAGTCAGTTGGCTTTGCTAGCATGCCCAATTAACAATAGTGCCATTGTGCTAACTCGCCCTTCTTCGCGCAGATGCTTTGCATGTGCCCTGGCCTAGCAGTCAGTTTTGCTGGCATTCATAAACCTTCGTCTTTGTATTTTTCTCTCCTTGATGGGCTACGTCACTGCGTGAACGCCTCAACGCATCATCCGCTCGGTGTGTAGCACATACTATTGGACAGTTGATGTGGGTCCAGCCGCCAATCATCACCGTATTTGGGGGCCAGACCAGCGCGTACGCAGGGTTCGCACATATCTAGGTCTGTCGGTTCGGCCGGGTCAGCCTTTTTGTGCGATAGGCAGGGCGCTTACCCTGCCGTAGATCAGCCCGGACCCAAAAGGTTTTCCATCGCTGTACACACAGAAACCCTCAAAGCCCAGCCTCCTGTCATCCTAAATTTGCTATCACCAGAAACGAAACGATACGAAGCGAAAGCTGTTAACGACCTTGGATCAGTTGAGCAAGGAAGGAAAAAAATAAGCGAATACGCCACTGACGAACACTAGCTTGAAGGGACACTCACTGTTTTTTGGGTTATTGTCTGTTTACCTCTCAGAAAAGGCATACTTCAGGAACTCAACATTCAAAAGTTCCTAAACCTGATTGAACAGCTCTCTATTGGATAAGACTCAAAGGGCTGTGTCTTTTCCACCCCAAACGAAACCTCCTATTAAGAGCCACATGAACAAAGATGAGCATGTATTACGGTAGTTCCCCTAGCAGTACCCACTCAAGAGGTGGGTCTGGCACTTCTTCAACCTACTCCCGTCCCTCGTCGGTTTCTCCTCAGTTCTCAAATGCCTACCCGGTCTTTGGGACTCTGAGTTCCCGGCAGCGATTCAACCTGTCACGGGGATTTGAGGCCGAGGACGACTACGAGTTCTGTCCTGCCCTTGCCCGGTCGCACCAACAGCCGTCGTCAGCTCTGGAAGCTGCGTCTGCTGACGAGTACGGTGCGGGCGCCAAGTCTCCTTTGAACTCGCCTGGCCACCACCACGAGATGCTTGTGACGTCTCCGGGTGCCATGGCGCACCGAGCTCGCAAGGTAATCGAGATCGTAGACCCGACGACCGGTTTGAAGGTGGGTGCATTGGGGAAATGATGAATAGCATTGCATGTAATATTTATGAGATGGGGGGGTTATATATCGGAGCAGGTGAGGTAGGAAAAGGGGTGTACCCCTTTTGGAATTAGAGACAGAGCGGCGATGGCCTCCTGGGTGTGTCACGGTCCCTCTTTTCCTGCATCCCTGTGTCTTCTCCCTATTTAGTTCTGTTTGACGACTATTTATTAGTATGGTGATGATTTTTTACAGTTATTTTTGGGTAGCACAATTATTATTAGTATGTAAGTATCTATGTATGTATAGCTATATGTAGTTAGAGATTGATTCTTTGACTCGGGTGCTCGACTCGGTGGGTGCTCGCCTCCGGCGGGGCCACTCCGTGGAGGTTGGTTCCGCTTCGCGGAATTCCAGTGCTTACTCTCTACTTTGCTCTTTCCGCGAAGCGGAACCAACCTGCACGGAGTGGCCCCGCCGGAGGCGAGCACAGTGTCTGACACGGGCTTGCCTCTTGCACCTGCCTCATGCGTGCTCTACCCCATACGAGTTATCTGTTATCTCCATCTCACGATGCATCGAGGCTTCGATAAGGGTGATAAGGGTTAGGTCGCTTGGCCTGAGTTCAAGATAATCTACGAACGGTAAAACCTCTTTGGACTGCTGAAGAACCGAATGGGGGTAGCTGTAGTATTAAAGATCTCAGGTGGCGTCAAGCAGTTGTTGTAATGGGTGTTTTGATGGTTACAGTTCTTAAACGTCTGTTGGTAAGATGACCTGCAGCCATATACAAACTTAAAGTATCTTCCGTAAGTACTAAAGCCATGAAGAGACTAAAACAGAGATAAAGAAATAAGGCCGCGCAACGCATAATATGCTACAGTATATACTATAAGATAATTAAAAAGTCAACGTCAACGTCAACGCCCTATACGCACCTTACGCTCCGTAATATCCTTCTGGTGTAATATACTTTTGACAGCTGCACCCTAACCGCTATCTATGTACCCCATATAAAGCAGGTCTTCTGAGATACTTACCTCAATTTGCACATTACACCTTACTCTTTCATCGCACCAAGCACTTTCCACCTCTCCATCCTCTTCGTGGATACTCCCTGTGGTGTATCACAGTGCCTGCCGCTTTACTCCACGCATAGATCCGGGCATGCTCTATTTAAGGCATGGTCAAAGCATGGAATATACATAGCATGAAACATTCATCTCTAAAATGCAGTTTACATCCAAAAGAACACCCTTCTGGAGTCACGACATCTGTATAAGGAAATACAACGAAAGAGCTTAAAAATTTAAACAGTAGAACACAGACCATGTCTATATTTTCCCGCCATTTTAAAAATGGGGCCGAAGCTCTCAATTCATATATATATGTATATCTGAATACTCCACACACACCAGTTGCCATCCAAAATATAATACAGCCGATACGATACGCAAATGTATCTTCCATGCATTGGTACCCTAGCAGCAGCTGTCACAAGCCTGTTTACGCAAGATGCCGGCTGTTGCCCTGAGGACTCGTGCAGCGGGATTTGCTGTGGCAGCAGCTGTAGCAGCGAGAGCGCCTGTGCTCCATCGGCTACTGTTGTATCGTGCAACCTCAACAACGCGTCAAACTCTTCAATAGAGCCACAGAACATTTTTGAAAAAAGGGAAGAAGTAGTGACTCCGAAGGTGATACAGGCTGATTTTGAATACGTGCAAAGACCTCTGCAAAATGACGACCCCTTTGCTGCAAGAATCAAGAAGCGTCAGGTTGGCAGCTACCATTTTGTCGAGCCATTGGACAATATCCTTACTTATTATACTATGAATCTAAGTATTGGCAATCCTTCACAACCAGTGGGCGTACTAGTAGACACTGGGTCCAGTGATCTGTGGGTACCAGGGAACCAGACGCAAAATGGGTTTGATTCGGGTTCTTCCAATTCGTGGAAGCTCATCAACGAGAATTTTTTCATTAAATATGTCAAAGGCTATGCCAAGGGTTCCTGGGGAACGGATGACATTATGTTATCGTACGGTAAGAAGCTTTCAGGGCAGCAGTTTGCCGTTGCTACAGATTCAAGCGAACCAGATATGGGCGTACTTGGGATTGGGCCCAAAAAATCAGAGGTGGCCTCCGAGCAGTACGAAAACATCCCTTCTAGCATGGTGGGCCACGGATTCATTGCGAAAAATATTTACTCTATATATTTGAATGACATGCTGAGCAAGCGAGGGAGTGTTTTGTTTGGCGGAATTGACCAGGAAAAATACGAGGGGCAGCTCCACACTGTTCCCATGCTATCGGAGAGCATTTTCCAGGTGTCAATGGACTCAATTCGAATTGGCAAGCGCTCCATGGACACCTCTGTGTTGGTAGCGTTGGACACGGGAACTTCTTTGATGTATCTGCCACCAGCTTTGGTTGAGAATATTGCTAAAGAGTACGGTGCTAAGTTCGACGAAAGTCTGGACGTTTACGTGCTAAGTAGACAGGATGTTGAAACCAAGCCTCTTCCTGGCATTGTCCATTTCAACATCATGGGAGCTGTCATTGAAGTACCTGGCAACGAAATATTCTGGCCCGTGAGCTGGTTTGACTCAACCAACACTAGCGGAGATTTTGCGCTAACGATCATGCCCAATACCAAATCGATGGGGTTCAACATTCTTGGGGATACTTTCTTACGAAGTGCCTATGTTACCTATGATATGGATGCTCGGCAGATTTCTCTGGCACCAGTTCGGTACAGCCAGAAGACGGACATTATTGCTATAACTGATGCGGTACCTGGGACGAGGTATTCTGGGCCTCTAACCAGACCCGTAAAAGTTAGCAAGGGAGCGAAGAAGCATAATTCAGGAGAGAAACAGTAGAAGCTGAAAAGGACGAAAAAAAAAACAATTCCTCTTCTTTGTATTTAGTCTGAGCTAGAATCATATGCAAAGTAGTCGATTGATGTAGGGCGTATATATAGAAGAGAGACTTCTGCATGCCTTCTAAAACGGCTACTCCGTTAAAAGCTGTAGCAGCCCGCCGACAATGAAGCCGATCGTTGGCGCACGATGGATAAGGAAAGCTAGTTTAGTGGAGGAATGAAATGTGGACTACTACTATACGAGTCAATTGAGCGAAAAGAAAGCCAAGGAAAAAAATTAATAATGTCGATGTTAATAGGTACACAGAATTTTTTTATACAAACCTAGAAAAAAAACACAGTTGAATCTCTCATGATAATACAGGTCCCGGTCCCGCACTCTCTGAAAAGAAAGAATATTAATAATTCCTATAATAATAAAAACATTAAACGACAAAAAGAAGCTGTTTCGCTTTGCTTTAGGAGTTCACAATAGAGCTGACATCGCCAAGAAGACTCGACAGGATCGTAGGCAGGTTGTCAAGGTCACCCAGAGTAGAGGTGGTTCCAGTGAGAACAACATTGAGCTGACTTATAAGTCCCTGCAGGTCAGTGATAAGAGTTCCAGTGAAGTCATTGGGGTTGACGACACCAACAATGTGAGACAGAAGGTTTCCAAGACCCAGCAGAAGAGATTCCAATCCAGCTCCCAAGACGGTCTTTTGGAGGTCTCCAAAGATACCAGACTCGGCCTGGAACGACTGCAAGGAAGATCCGACCTGTCCCAGGAAGGTGTTGACACCGTCGAGGAGAGTGTGGAGTTGGTTCGAGGGGTCTCCGAGATTGAGAGTCAGAATGTCCTCGAGGGACTTTTCCAAGAACTGGACGACCTCTCCGAGCAACTGAGCAAGTGCGTTGAAATCAGAGCTCTGTCGAGCAGACAGCTCGACGGCAGACCTCTCCTTGAGCAGAGGAACAGCCACAGCAGCAGCATTGGCCTCGGGCACAGGAGTGGCAGCCACGAAGGAAGTAAGGGCAGCGAGAAGTGCGATATTCGAGATCTTGACCATCGTGTATGTGTTGTGAGAGAGGATGAATTAAATTATCAAAAAGTGTAAAGGGACTTTGACTCTTTAGGATGGGAGAGATAATGGACTCTTTCACAATGAGAGGTAATACGCCTCTTATATATACTTTTCTTCCTCTCTTAGAAGTTAGCAGTGTGTACCAGGGCTATTACATATGCTGGAACTTCGGGCAACCACACCTTTCCTCGAAAGAAAGAAAAAAGAAAACCAGGCGCACCATTCTTGAAAAATAAATAATAAAATATCATCTAATATCAACCGCAAGTGACACTTGCAATTTGCAATTTTTGGGGCATGCGGTAGTTTGGTGGTAGTGTTGGTTTGCAAGGATCTTTGAATTTGAGATCGATCGACCACCGGGAAGGATTTCTATGTAGGAGAATTACTGCATTGGTAACAAGGGCATATTACGGCTAACAGGTTTGGCGTAACAAGCGTGGGGACATTTATTGTTGCTTACTTGTCGCAGCAATTGGGCAAAGCTGGCACTGAGTCTGCTACAGGCGAAGAGCCGCCAAAATCACGTTTCTTCAAGTTGTGTATATGGCTAAGAAAACCGCCCTATGTAGTGCTTCCTCGGTAAGCTCCGGGGTACCCCAACCCTTCCCGCCGCACGTAATCGACATTTAGCCAGATCTGGACAATTAGCTCTCAAATGGGAACAATGTTACCAGGGATTTGGAGCCGATGGCAGGGAGGGCTGCTGCGAAAGCACAAAGCGCCATGTTTAAACGGGCTTCGTTGCACACTCCAAAAAAGAAAGCGGCAGAGGTATATTCTGTTTGGCAGTTGTCGCCTGTGGAAACCTGTGAGAAATCGGGACGTCCGTTGTTGTTTTGTTACCATTCTGCTATACGGAACAATCTCGAGAGATTCTTTAACTTGGCGGTAACGGCAGAACATCAATCCTTACCTGTAGATCAAGTCGTTTTGAAGTAGAAATAGAGGGGCAACCGCGGGGCAAGGGGGTAGGAGCATATAATATATGTCGGGATATAAAGTTTTATAATATGCGGAGCGGTGCAATACGCAGGAACTGGGAACTTTACTTTGCAAGAGTTAATAAGTTAATTTGGACACCAAACTTCAAACAAGGAACGTAACAATAAAATCAACAACACTAAGCAAAACTAAACTAACAGGATTAGAAGCGCTACAAATGGAGGATAGCACGTAAAGGACAGCTATGTGGCGGCATTACGCAGATTCAAAGTACGTGATCGAGATCTGGCGGTTTGCGTCTGCAAAACGCCTGTCAGGGTGTCTGCCACGCTTCCGCCATTCCGGGATCTTTCAAACGCGTTTTGTAGCCCGTTTGGGATCACAGGGCGAGTACTCACTCCAAGCCAAACCTGGACTTGGGCGAGATCTTAGCGGGATAAACGATGAACGACAACAACGTTAAGATCGGGGAGTTGAGATCTGGCCCGTGATGTTGTTTAAACAGAATAGTTTAAAAAGTCTGGCTTGTTTATATATACAGCTTTTTTACTCACAGCATTTGAGTGAAGCGTTGGTTGAAGCAGTGTAACGCGTCGACGCGTGTTAAGGGATGATATATGCACAGCCGGACACGCTTCAATGACGCACTTATCAGGGGTCAATTAATTAACCCGTATATTTTGTACATTTGGTGTGTCATCGAGTTGGATTATCCGAAAATATATTCTTTCGCGTCGTATTTGGTATTCCACGTCAGTTTTTTTTTGGATAATCCGTATAGCTACTTTTGTGTATCGTGTATTCTGTCGGCGAAAACGGCGTGGAACTGTCCCATTTAGGAAATGAGCCGTGTGATGATGGTCGAATCTAACCATTAGTCGTTCTATATATGTCAATATTACGACCAGGGTAGTCGAGGTGGTATTTTCGCCAAGCTACAGGAGAGGCAAGCTCTACAGAAGGGCCAAGCTACCACAGGGACAATTCTCCGTCCTCCGACGGAACTCCTGCGCACGACGGTTACTACTATGCATTATCTAGTTTCCCCTTTCTAATCCATCACATTGCTCCTTCTTTATTGATATAGTAGTTTTATAACGACTACTATAAGCCAACTGGTTCCCATTTTTCTGATACGGCAATTCGTTCTTCTGTTTTGATGCATCAGCCAGCACTTCTCTATCAATTAGTTCTTCTCTTGAAATTTCTTCTACTTCCCGTTTTTGATATACCTGATAGTTCCCGTTTTTGATAGTTATACCGGCCCCTTTATTGAAAGCACCCTCGTCGTCACTTACATGGGCGATTTATGTCTCGATCTAAAGATCATCTCCTCGCCGTATGCTTTAACAAATATTATGGTAGTTATAGAAATTAAGTTGTGCCTTGACACTACATTTACCAGCACAGTTTGTAGGGTACATGTTGAGCTTTTGATCGCATATGATCCCTGGTATCAACAAAACATATAGTTCTCTCTTGATCTAAGAAAAAAGATATCAGTGAACAAGGTGGACGGTGCCTCCGGTAGCCCCTCCCGGGCAGGGTTGGTTCTGCTTCGCAATTAATATTCAGGTAAGACAGTTAGTTGTGTAAACCAATCCGTAGCAGAGCAATTTTCTTGAACACTGTGAAATCCACAAGAAGGAGCAGTTAGAGACGAAATAGAACAAAAAGAGCATTCCGCTTCTGGGGGCAACCCTCCCTGGAAAGGCCCGGCGAGGCCAGCAACATATCGCTGATAATACATGGAAATCTTTTTCCTCTGGTTGATTCAACTAAATATCATACACTCTAATAACAATAATAACAATAAAATAGAATAAAAAAATGTCATTTCAAACCGTAAAATCGGTTGAGTTCAGTTCATATCATCTCGGTTCATATCCATTTTAAAGGCCCAGTCCCGAGGGGACAAGTCCTGAGGGAATGACTCCTGAAGGGACGACCCCTGAGGGAATGACTCCTGAGGGAACAACGCCAGAAGGAACAATGCCAGAAGGAACAATGCCAGTAGGAATAGCAGTAGGGATGACTCCTGAAGGGATGACACCTGTGGGGACTACTCCACTAGGAATTATATCACTGACATTGACACCGAGCAATTCGCCAACCAAAGCAAGAACGCTGCTCAGCAGACCAGTAACCAGGTTCAGAGGACTGAGATCTCGGGCAGCAAGTCCACCAGTAGCTGAAGTCAGACTTGACACCAAGTCAGTAGGGTCAACTCCCAGCAAGCCAGCAACAGTAGCAAGCAGTTCTTCAACGATACCGGTAATGGCGCTGAGACCACTGAGTTGTCGGGTCTTCAAAATTGAGGTAACTGCGCCCAAAAGTCCCGAGACAACACCCTCGGCAGTTCCTACCACACCACTAACAGCCGAAGCAGCTGCTCCAGCTGCTCCAGCAACTTCAGAAGCAGCACTGCCAGCTTCTCCAGCAACGCCAGAAGCAATACCACCGGCCGCGCCAGCAACACCAGAAGCAGCACTAGCAACTCCTGAAGCAGCACCAGTAAGGTCTCCCAGGACCCCAGTGAGACCAGTGAGAGCACCGACGACGGTACTGGGGTCAACACCAAGCAGACCAGCAACAGTTGACAGAAGCTCTACCACGAGCGAGGTAACGGCAGTCAGACCACCCAATTGTCTTTTAGAAGTTGTGAGAGCACCTCCTGAGATTCCCTCAAGAACGGCTAGCAATCCAGAAGCAGCACCCCCCAAAGAGTTAAGATTGTCCTGCTGTTTGGCGGCATCGGTGTGGGAGTGAGTGATGGAGGTAGACAGCTTGTTGACTTGAGTAGCATCAAGCTTGCTGACAGCGTTTGTGAAATCAGACGTAGAAACACCTAGCCCGGACAGGAAGGTGGTCAAAGCGTCATCTGAGATAGAAGAAGTGGAAGCCTGAGCCACAGGTCTAGCTTGAGCAGCTTGCGAGATGGCTAGCAGAGCAATGACAGCCTGGGATAGATTGAGAGAGACCATTGTGTGTTGTAGTAGAAGAAGAGGATGAAGATGTGGTTTTTAGTGAATCTTTGTTTTCCTTTCTGGATGATGATGGTTGCTGAACGAAATTCGACCTCTATTTATATTCATATTTTATGAGAACGGACAAGTCCGCCGAAAGGATCCAAATAATAAAAATCTAAAATCGTTTGTTTCGATCGAGATTTACACACCTTGGATCTGGCATCAGACACAGATCTGAGATGAAAAGATAGTTTCAACCCGCCATCTCCGCTGGCGCGATTTTAACTTGCTTGTTCAGAGATGTTTGCACGAGTATCTCTGAGTGATTTCTTGTATTTTCACTTGATGGCATACGAGCTTGAATTTTTCCTGCTTCAATTGACACACATTTGGCCCGTGAAGTAGCATGAATGAATAGCTATTATTCAAAACTTAAACTACTGCCTATCACCTACCCAGCCACCGGAAATAATATAAAATCTCTGACGATTGAGTAGCCTCTTCAGCAACTTATTTCAAAAGGAAATATAGCTCGAAATCCTCCGTCGCTTCAGATCGTGTAAAATTCAGAAGGCTGGGCTCTCGGGAGTTTCGTTACCTAGATCTCTTTGACAACGTTTCAGTTCACGAGGGGGGGGTGGGGAAACAGACATGTCACGTTTGAGATCTCAACACAACAACGTCAACGGCTTGCAAAACTCAGCATTCATTTTAAACTATATGCAATGTGTCTAAACACATGCAATGGGATGAATAATGTATATATATGTATATGTTATGTAGTACGCAATGTTAATTAGAAGTATGCAATTTTAAAGTTAAACATAAGGCACAGTGATGCCTACTGTACGCACCCCTGGCAGAGTGCACAAAGATCGGCACTTATCGTCAACAAGATCTACGATAAAGAAAATGGCGGGTCTTCAGCTGACAGGACGCAGTCGAATCTGGATTCTTCGGCTGATGCAACGTGAATAATTTAATTTGTATATTTTCGCGATGACAAGCAGAAAGCACGTTACAATGTTACGACTATTGAGCAAAACCACATTCCTAATAAGGCCCCCGAGGATGCAACATGAATAATTAATTGTAGATTATTACGATGACAAGCACGAAAGCACCCGCCCGTCCTGTAACCATAGGTGTTCCGCAAAGCAGAACCACACCTCCCCGGTAGAGTCCGCCGGAGGCAACTTGAACACGCTGAACCGTAGCCCTGCCCGCCACATTTCACAGCTTGGACTCCTGTGATAGGTACTGGCCGTACACAATGAGGTAATCATCGGCAAAGCTGCCGTGCTTTCCGGTAATCCAGTCTCGCGCAATGAGATAGGCAACTCGGTCTTCTCGTGTTCCCACTCCCTGATCCCTCTTCACGTCCGAGAGTAGCAGGCATTGGATTATCAGTGTAGCGAGAGGAATCACAACCTTGCGGGACTCCCGACGCAGGTCATCAAATGACGTGTCTTCAACCTGGCTGGTCCACTTGCGTAGATTCTCCAGGACAGCTGCCTTCAATTCAGCCAGCTCCGGCCCGTTTCCTGCGGCGTTGAGCTTCTCTTGAACCAGCCAGTTTATGCTCGCCTTGACTGTGTTCCAGTCTCGCTGAGAATACCTCACGAAATCGTCTGCTAACACGTTCGTCGTTCCTTCCCAAATGGTGCTGACCTGAGCGTCTCGAAGTAGACGTCCAATGTTGAACTCAACTTCGTGCTCCAAGTATCCTACGCCGCCCAGGGCCTCCATGCACTCGCTTATCCCGCTCACAGCGGCCTTGCACGTGAACGCTTTGTTGATACCCGGCACGACACGCAAAAGGGCGCGTTCGTACTCGTTGACAGTATTTGGATTGGTTTCCTCGTGGCCCAACAGAGAGGCACCAAAAAATGTTAAAAATGTCATCCCTCGTAGCAGAGTTTCTTGGTCAGCCAGCGTTCGCACGTGAGAAGGGATTTTGTTGAGCGGTTTGCCGAACACGGATCGGACGACGGAGTACGATTTTGCGACGTTCAGAGCTCGGCGCCATGACGAGACCGAGGAAATGCCACAGTGGAGTCTTGTAATATTAAGAATAGTGGAAATGACGCGGACTCCCTGGCCCGGGTTTCCAATGACGTCTGCTTTCAAACCCTGCAGTTCAAGTTCAGCTGTAGGAAGTGGCTTTGTGCCAAACTTTTCTTTCAGTCTGTGTAGTTTCACCCCTCCTTCCTGAACGTAACCCACAAAGCACGTTACTCCTTCTTCTGGGTGGTCATCTCGCTTGGCCAAAAGAGCTGACACCTGCGAGTCTGTGGCACTTGAAAACCACTTGAAACCGTCAATCTTATAGGCTGGTTCGGCACTGCTCGATCCTCTGCCTCGCACGACCTCTCTCGCAACCGTTTCAGTTCTGCTCACATCAGAACCACCAGGACGCTCAGTCATCCACTGGCCCGAGGTCCAAAACTGCAGCGGGTCTCGGCTCGTCAGCCTTTCGAAAATCTCCTCAGAGCGGGCTCCACCCGACCCAAATATCTCGAGCAGTCTCGCACACCCATCTGTCATTGCCAGAGGACACGAAACAAGCGCGGACGATGGATGAAATAGGTATGCCTTTGCTGTGCTGACAACTCTAGTGCTTCTACCGTATAAATGTCTCTCGTCATAAGTTGTAGCAACAATGCCTTTAGCTGAAGCCATGTCTTTCAGCCGCTTCCACCCGTTCGACGTCACCAGTCTGTTCAGCGACCTCCCCCAGGTGTCATTGTGAACGATATACGGCAAGTTTGCCTCTGCGTCCGCCATCCACTCAATCACTTCTCGATCAATAACGGCATCTCCAAGCTCTTTCAGCTCTGAGAAAGACCGCTGAACTGCAAAATCGGGGCAGAAGTAGCGCAGAGTCCTATCAAGAGTACGATCCACCGTAAACTGGTTCTCCAGAACAGGTCGTTCTTGAAAGAATCCACTTGTAGCAGTTGCTCCTTTCATCTTTTCAATCTGTGTGAGAAAGTCACGTTAGAAGTATACTCGGCACCTCGGTATTTTGACATGCGTATGTGGGGTAAGGCTGCAGGGGCGCCCGGAGGGGGGCGTCTCTCTATAGGGTTATCTGCTTTATAGAACATTCGTTACCCGGAGGGGTTTCGTTTGGACGGAGGGGTCGTAGAAACCCTCGTACCCTGGCCTGGAAAATAGGTGACTTATAAGCAGAAGTAGGACCCGTTGGAGCAGCAAATTGAGGATATAAATGGCAATAAAAATGCTCAGAGAGTTCAATTGACACACTTCCTGGGCCATCAGCCCTAGTTTTGACTATTTTGCGCTGACCCTTGAACAGCCCGACTTAAGCGGCACGTGACCTAGGATTTATCATTTAGAGTCTCCCACTGGAGAAAAACGCGTATGCAACCAACTATAGATTAGAGGTTTCGTAACTGCAAGTAAACGGCCTTAAGAAGGCGCACAGTAGATAGTATCAAACATTTCCAGACTGTAAATGAGCATCACAGTCCCAATAAGCTTCTGCGAAGCAGAGCCAACCCTCGCCGGAGGAGGGGGGGCGCAGCCGGAGGCATGTATAGATATCAATATTAATTCTATTCAGTATGTACCAATATATCATTTCAGGTGTAGAGAGACTTACAGCTCCAGTCTGAAGCTGGCAATCTCAAAAGCTCGCAGACTGATGGGAATGGCGGCTCCAGAAGCAGTGGACTCAAACTTGACTTCCTCTTTGTCGTCTTCGAGGAGATTGGTTCGGAACACCTTCTTGACTGGAAGTGTGGTCACGATCTTTCCTGAAGAGTGGCCTCCCAGAGAGTCGTAGAGTCGAACAACCACAGATCGACCCTTTCGAGCAGGCAGAGCACCAACAGACACATCTTCGTCATCTTCTCCTCGCTTGACAGCGCTGATGACGACGTTCTTGGGTCCCTCGAACTTCAGAGGAGCCAGCTCAGGCAGTTTGCTGCCTGATGGCACAGTGATGGGCTTTAAGGGGTGGTTGAAGTTGGTAGCAGCTCGGACAATGTCGGCATTGAGGGCACCGGCGTGACCCACAACACCGTATCGAATGTTGTGTCGTCCCATATCGGCGTTTCCATCAGGAGCCTTGGCAGATCGCAGCAAACTGAGTCGCATGGTGTTTCCGTGAATGGCAAATCCGTACTTGGAGTCGTTCAAAACAGAAACACCGTATGTGAAGTCGGACAAGTCAGCGTACTTGTGGCAGCACACCTCGAACTTGGCAACATCCCAGAAAGTGTTGTAGTGAGTAGGTCGTCGCACAGCTCCGTACATAGAGTCGTAGGTGGCAAAGTCAGAGTGAACGTTAACGGGGAACTCGGTCTTGAGGAACTTGCACTCTTCATTCCACTCGACTTCAACGTTGAACTCTAGCAGAGACACGTCAGGGGTCTGAGCGCTGCTGGGCTTGGTGTAGGCGTCCAGAGAGATGACGGTCTTGATCCAGCTCTTGTCGCTGATAGTCTGCTCAACAACAACCGAAGCTCGCAGAGGGCCGGTCTCGTGGATCTTGACGGTTCCAGAGGGGACCACCTTTCGCTTATTGAGCGAGTACACCTCGGTATCCCATCCTTGCCAGCTGAGAGGCTGGTCATCAAAGATGACGTATTCGTTACCGTTGCCACCTTCAGGGATAACTTCACGGGCGGCATCCTTGTCAAAGAGGCTGACGACGTGGCCGGCCTCAATGGTGGCTCGCAGCTTGTCGTTTTCCAAAACAAACACGCCTGCTTTGGTCTCTTTGACCGACACGGATCCAGTAGCGCTGGCAGCCAGAGGCTGCGAGAAACCGGCGTCGTCAGACTGCACGTGAATGTAGTGGCCGTCAGATCCAGCACTCTGAGCAGCAATACCATTCTTGGAAGCAGTGCCCGGGACCTTGATAACCTCATTTCGTCCCCATGGCAGAGTGTTGAGTGCTACAACCTCACCCGCAGAAGCAGTAGAAACTCCAGCAGAAGTCAAGGCATTGGCGAAAACACCATCGGCAACTTTGAGGAAACCTTCCACAATTTCTCGAACATCGTCGTAAACCATCTCAATACTCGAACCAGGCAAGACATCGTGGAACTGATTAAGCAAAACCAACTCCCAGATGTGGTCGAGTTCCTTCTTGGGGTACTTGTACTCAGGGTACTTGACCGAGATCATGGTGGCAAGGTACTCGAGGTCATGAAGCAAAACTTCGCCACTTCGGTTGCTCTGTTTGGTGAAAGCCTGAGTGGTGTAGGTACCTCTGTGGAACTCAAAGTACAACTCTCCAACCCAGCTGACGAGCTTCTTGCCGTGCTCGGTTCGAGCCTCGAGTCCGTCAAAGTATTTGTCAACGTTGCCGTTCATCTCAACTCGAGGGAGCTGACCCACAGTATCTGAAATACCTCGAGCTCGTCTCAGCTTCTCCAACATCTCGGTAGTAGGACCTCCACCACCGTCTCCGTATCCAAACAGAAGCAGCGAGCTTTGATCAATTCCTCTGTTCTTGTGGTTGGAAACAGACTTCAGGATTTCACCCACATCACAGTTCGAATTGTATGTGTCTGCAGGAGGCATGTGGCACAAGACCTGAGATCCGTCCAGGGCGACCCAGTTGAAAGTCGTGTTGGGGAAGTTGTTGATGTTGTTCCATGAGAGTTTCTGGGTGATGAATCGATCCATTTCAGCGCCTCGGCAGAGCTGAGGGATCTGGGCGGCGTATCCAAAGGTGTCTGGCAGCCAAAAGGTCTTGCATCGGATTCCAAAGTTGGACTCGAAGAATCGCTGACCGTACAAAAACTGTCGGACAATGGCCTCACCAGAGGGCATGTTAGTGTCGCTCTCGACCCACGACCCACCAATGGGGATGAATCGACCCTTTTTGATCTGAACTTTGAGTCGCTCAAACAACTCAGGGTAGTCTTCCTTGAGCCACTTGTACTGCACGGCCTGCGAGCAGACAAAGTTGTACTCGGGATATCTCTCAATGAGATCGAGCTGAGAGGCCCAGGATCGACCAATCTTTCGGCGAGTTTCGGCGTACGGCCACAACCAGGCTGTGTCAATGTGACAGTGACCCACAGCGGTGACAAGGGCTGGCTCGCTGCTGCTGTTGAACACGTCGGCCGAGTCCACGTTCTTGCCGATGAACTCCTGCGCGATCTTTCGGCATGTTTTCAGCGAGTTGATGTCGGACTCGTCAAAGGCATCGATAATGGCGTTGGCGACCTCCAGCGCACGGTGTCGCTGCCACGAGTCTTCGGGGAACTTCTTGGCCGAGTCTCGGATCATGATGAAATCCCACTTGAGGCTTCGGGCCTCGTGGTTGGGCCAAACAAGGTCGGCGCTTACCAGCTTGAAGTGCCTGTCAGGCAGAGGAGGTTGGATGTTGTCCGTCGGGTCTGCATTTCCGAACATACCGTTGTTTGCAGACTCGACGTAGAAAGTGTGCCACTGGCCGTCATGATAGCTTTTGGGCAGGATCCATTCTCTTCTCTCCTCGCCGGATAATCCCACCACGGTTCTGCCGTCTTCAGTCCAAACCATACCCTCGTTGCCGCAGTTCCAGTTGAAATGCAGCACATCGGCTTTCTTCCACTCTTCCGGCACCTTGATGTGAACCTTGAACCAGTGTGTGGTCCAGGACGGGCCGAAACTTTGGCCTTTGGCCGTAGGTGTGAAGGGGCCCTTTGATCCAACGGAGAACGGAGGTCGATCTTGTCCGTTGGCCGCCCAGACCTCGAGTTTTACGTAACCATCGTGGACTCTTCCGTGTTCGTAGAAACTGTTTGTTAGTAAAAAAAAATGCGGCAAATATATAAAAAACATATATAACAGTAATATTCGAAAAGTAACATACTATGGAAGACTGTGATTTTTGTATTGGCCCTCTTGAAGGAACAGATTCAATCTGTTTGTATAGATCGAGTCGACCTTTTTAGCGACAGGATCCAAGTTCAATTGAGCGTAAGCTGACATTTTGGAAATAAAAAATATATAGCGATAAAAGAAGAGAAAGAAGATTGGATGGGATTTCTCTCTATCTATATATATATATTCTCTTGAAACTGTGTTTGACCCCGCACGTATTTATATATGAGACTTTTTGGATTGGGATAATGTTGGATATGTTCAGAGGTTATGTCAGGGACGAGCGATCTGTATGGAACAACCTCTTGGGTTACTGTAATTGGAAAGGTTGCCATGAGGCTGGCCTAGTACTGCGGCACATACGTATTACTCTGGGGCTGTCGGAACTCCATTACCACGTTTGCCTTAAAACAGTGGGTTCTACCAGGAAAAGGAGTCCGGAGGCTTATTGCGTCACTCGAAACGGTTTCAAGTGAGTTTCCAAGTCTGTACAGAGGATACGGCGATTTCGGACAGTTAATCCGAGATGAAGGAGGAGTAAGTGGAAAAGGAGTGGAAAATGGGGAAATGGGGGGGGGGAAATGGGGAACAGCTTGGAATTTGGGAGTATAGGAAGCGAGAAGGGATTCGCTTGGTAACATTGAGAAGCAGATAACAAATTAAAAACAGAAAGTTAATGCTCTATGTTGCAGCTAGTGTTTAAGAAGAAACACCACACGTAAAGCAGCTTATGCCTACAACCCCCCTCTCAATTGCCGCGCTTCGCTTTTTCTTTCTGCGGTTCGGCGAATCGGCTGAAGTCAAACAGCGAAATGTAGTACAGGGGTAAGACTTCTTTTTTTTTTTTTTTCTTTTGATTCTTTTGATTCTTTTAGTTCTTTCAGTTCTTTTGGTTCTTTTGGTTCTTTGTTTTTTATTTGCCCTGTTGACAATTGTAATAGCTCCACCAATACGAACGGGGCAGATTCAACCCGAATGTGGTTATACATTTCGCCAACTCCAAGCTTGTATCGCACAAATATCCCACAAATCCCACAAATCCCACACGCCATATTACTAAATGTTAAACTGATCTTCTGCTTTACCCTAACATTTGCTATCGGTACGGAGCTTAGTATATTCATTCGGAAAATATTTACAGCGGTTTAGATAGCGGGGGGGGGGGCGACTTGGGGCGAGGCTTAAGGTTAAGTTACACTTTCTTAATGCCAGGTGTCAAGAGTCTCAACAGTAGGAGTGGCCATTGCATAAATTATTATTTTATTGAACGGTTTTAACAATCCCCTCAGACGACTTGGATGTCCAGGTACGTAAACTTAGATAGGTACATTAATTAACAAACATTTACTGCTAAGCGATGTGTTCATCAGGTAACCTTTTGGCGGGGTCGCGAGGCACATCAAGGGTAGTTGAGGGTGTAGTTTGTTGGGTAGCTGAATTGCATTGAGTTGAATTGAGTTGAATAGTGTGGGAATTGAAAGTGAATTGAGTTGAATAGAGTTAAATTGAAAGTAAATTGACTTTACTTGAGCTGACTTGAATTGAGATGAGTTTGCTGTGGCCTGGGAGCCAAGGCCTACGATGTATGCTACGGAGGTTGGCCGTTAAATATCTCGTTGGTTAAGACTTGACAGGCTCATCGCTCTAATATGTGCCTGATTTACTACATGAATTACTTGGCAGCCATACTAAGTGAAGGTTTAGTAGAGCGTCCACACCTCTTCCGGTATTTGGCCTGGTGCTGTTGAACTGTAACTCCTTGTTGGTCAGTAACCACTGTGGCTAAGTATTACTCTTCATTTTATCATTCATAACTGCTGCTACTACTTACTATCACACCTCATTGTTACTGTTAATTACTCTGTAATACTTAGTTGTTACTGTTAATTACTCTGTAATACTTAGTTGTTACTGTTAATCACTCTGTAATACTTAGTTGTTACTGTTAATTACTCTGTAATACTTAGTTGTTACTGTTAATTACTCTGTAATACTTAGTTGTTACTGTTAATTACTCTGTAATACTTAGTTGTTACTGTTAATTACTCTGTAATACTTAGTTGTTACTGTTAATTACTCTGTAATACTTAGTTGTTACTGTTAATTACTCTGTAATACTTAGTTGTTACTGTTAATTACTCTGTAATACTTAGTTGTTACTGTTAATTACTCTGTAATACTTAGTTGTTACTGTTAATTACTCTGTAATACTTAGTTGTTACTGTTAATCACTCTGTAATACTTAGTTGTTACTGTTAATTACTCTGTAATACTTAGTTGTTACTGTTAATTATTCTGTAATACTTAGTTGTTACTGTTAATTACTCTGTAATACTTAGTTGTTACTGTTAATCACTCTGTAATACTTAGTTGTCACTGTTAATTACTCTGTAATACTTAGTTGTCACTGTTAATTACTCTGTAATACTTTTAGCATTTTAACGTTAAGTACTCCTCAGTACCATTTTATCTGCCCCACCTATACCACTCACTGTCACTATGACTGTTCTTACTTTCGAAGTATGTCACTTACTGCCACTATACTTACTGTTACTCACCACTTACGCCTACTACTACTGAGTTCAATTGATCTATGCTAATACTACAGCCACGACTGTTTTACAATCAATTTGCTCGTTAGAATCCTCTCGATAATTATACGCAATCCGATAGAGCAGAAATATACCATATCAAGGATATGCCATATCAACCCCGCGAAGCCGACGCAACACTTCCACTGGTGGGTCTGAACGACATATCAATTACGCTTAACAGGCATATATTTCGCCAACGGCACAGATTATTTGTGCGAGATTTTGATGCAAAAAAAAAAAAGGTCGCGCGACACGCCCGTGCAAGATATGCAAAAAAAATGCAAATTATAACCCATCTACGGAAGTTCATCAAGTAAATCCCTTTCCCCAGGTTTGAAAATACGTTAGTTTTTACCCCGCATAACGTTAAACGAAATGTCGTTTTGATGGTCCGTTTATCTGATGATCATCTCCTCCTCCCTTAACCAAACCGACAGGCATTCACTCAGCATGAAACTTTAGAAAAAAGAGCCAGAATAGGTGGTAGTAAAGGAGGGAGGGGGAGGAGAGCTGCTACCTGCGAGGAGAAGTCAACATCGTGGAAATGTCGCTTCTCAATTGATATAAAAATGAGACTTT
The DNA here is from genome assembly GCA_030579595.1 of Spencermartinsiella europaea. NCBI lineage: Eukaryota > Fungi > Ascomycota > Dipodascomycetes > Dipodascales > Trichomonascaceae > Spencermartinsiella > Spencermartinsiella europaea. The sequence goes on from JAKTRG010000026.1 coordinate 128,752, forward strand.
AAGTCCCACTTCAGCCGATTATATCCATTACCTATCGATTGGGCTATCTCTCACCTATAAAAGTCTCTTACCATTTATTTTCTTTATGTTAGCAACTCTATCTCCTCGCCGCATCTCAACCTCGGCTGCCAAGGTCAGCACTGGCTTAGCCTGGCTCATGTCTGTGCTGTCTCTGGACACTGTCAAGGCCGCGCCTGCATGGAATGGCAGATGTGAAGTAGCCTCTCAAACTCTGCAAGCCCTGGAGGTGCTGCGCTCCCAGTATAACGAGTCCAGCGGACTCTGGGGTGCCTCGGGCCCCGGCTTCAATGGCGGAACCTGGTGGACCAGCGCCGAAGCGATCCAGATCCTGGGAGACTATGCTTCGTGCGACTCTTCGCAGTTTTGGTGGATCGATGACATCTTCCAAAAGACTTATTTACTGGCCCAAGAGTATGCCTTGCCATACATTGACCCTAACTTGGAAGCAGACCTTGAAAGGTTGGAAAATGAACACCCTACTCCAGCCATTCCAGACGGATTTCTCGACGGCTATTATGACGACGAGGGATGGTGGGGGCTTGCTTGGATCAAGGCTTATGATCTGACCAAGCGAGAGCAATACTTGGAGTCTGCTCAGCAGATATTCGATGATATCGCTGCTTCATGGAACGACACTGCTGCCGGATGCTATGGAGGTGTGTGGTGGAATCGCGCAGGGACCTATAAGGGAGCCATTGCCAACGAGCTGTTTTTGAACCTGGCAGCTAGTTTGGCGACTAGAGTGCCGAGAAACCATACTTTCCTCGAGTGGGCTCTTAAAGAGTGGAATTGGTTTGAGCAGAGTGCACTCATCAATGCTCAGCATACGATAAATGATGGCTTGACTGAAACTTGCGGAAATAACGGCCAGGAAACTTGGTCCTACAACCAGGGCGTGATTTTGGGAGGGCTGGTTGAACTCAACAAGGCACACCCAAACAGTTCGTACATCCAGATTGCTTCTGAGATTGCCAATGGAGCTATCACTGCACTATCAACTGATGGAATTCTTCACGACACATGTGAGCCTGCTTGTGGCGACTCGAGCCAGTTCAAGGGTATATTTATCCGCAACCTGTCTATCCTGCAAGCATCGGACGAACTCGACGAAGCTGATAAGAATGCCTTTTCTCAGTATATCATTAACAATGCCAACAGCATTTGGGCGAATGATCGTAACGGCACGCAATTTGGTGAAGTATGGTCTGGTCCATTTGTTGTCGAGCAGCCGACAATTCAGGTCCAACAGAGCTCTGCTATTGAGTGTTTGTTGGCATCTGGTTTGCTCCAGGGCTGTTACTCAGGGACTTATATTTAAGTGCTACAATTGTATTATTGATGCTTAGTACTGGTTAAGTACTTGCGTTGGTACCGAGCTTAAACCTGTTGGACTTTTTTCTGTACAATTATACAAGTTTGATCTTTTTTTTTTAAAATTTGATTCAATGTGTTTCCGTGCTTTCTGCGAAGCAGAACCAACCCTCCCTGGAGGGGCCGCCGGAGGCAACACTTACTGGACCGTATGTGGAGTCGCCGAAGAGTACAACCAATAATTTGCATAATGCTCTATATTCTATAGTTAAATATAAACTTCACCTCTATCACAAACTTGACCTCCCGGATAACCTTTCATCAAACTTTGACCTCCGGATGAATAATAATCTGCTCAACGCTGTCCTCATCACCGTCCTCGGTTCCTAAATTCTCAATGTCCTCTATGGTCCAGCTCATAGGTTCGGGAATTAGAAATACAAAAAATGAGGCAGCAAATAGACAGCCAGCAAAAAACCCGAGGGTCCCTCGAAGTCCCCAATGCTGGTCGACAATCCCGAAAGCAAAAGAGGTGAGTACAGCCCCAGCCTTACCCGAAGCTGCCGAGATGCCGTGCGCAGAAGCTCTCACCCTAGTTGGAAATACTTCAACCGGGAGGATGAAAGTGCCCTGCGAAGCAAAGTTTAGGAAAAACTGCGACAGTGCGAAGAGAGCTACTCGTCCACCCGAAGAAATCCTGTCATAGGCAGAAGCCCAGATGATGTAAATAAATGTAGTCATGAGCAATCCAATCCACAGAACTTTCTTGCGACCGATAACATCGAAAAGAAATACCGGGACAATATAACCGGGAAGGAAACCCATTAAAGTAACGATGATATTTCCAACGGCGACATTTTTCTGCTGGATGTATGCGGTGGGCCCCGTTCCAAAACCAATAGAGGAGAGGATCGCACTCTGATTGAGAGAAATCCCATAAAACGCAATATCGAACAAGAACCACGTAACTGAAGTACCGATGAGCACTTTCAGATGCTTCCACTTGCCGAAATATTTTCGAAGCTCCTTGAAATGTTCACCGCTTCGTTTGACAAAAGACAATCTCTCACCATATTCACTTTCATCCGAGTGGACGACATAGCGTAAGAAAGGGCGGGTCTCCTTCATAGTAAGCCGATAGTACAAGGTGCAAAGACCGGGGACGATGCATATACCTAGAAGCAGTCGCCAGACCCACTCGAAATGCTTCACATTCTCATCGACAGAGGCGTGGAAAGCTTCAACCAGAACTAAGAAAACAACAGCTCCAACCAAACTGCCGAACCCAAGCAGAACAAACACCGATGAGATCAGCTTTCCACGAGTGAGACTCAGAGTATTTTCAGCTGACAATGTAGAGGACATGGGATAGTCACCACCTATGCCAAGACCAGTAACGAGACGAAACACACTAATCCATGCCATGACACTGTTGGATCCAATGGAAGGAGGAACCACAATGGTCATGAGCAGACCAAACATAGTGATCATGAGTTCTTTCCCGTAAACCCGTTTCCTTCCAATTGCGTCTCCCATCATTCCGAAAGCCAACTGTCCGAGCAATATGCCCACTGAGGCCATACCTTTGACAGCCGACTGAGTATTGGTGGGGATTGTATTCTTATTGTGGGGGTAGTAGATCAGGCCGAGGATAGGAGTAACCAGGCCAATGGTCAGATTGGCGTAACCATCGACCATGAAACCACCACCTGCCATTGCTATGAAGCCCACAGCGTTAAATATTCTTCGGGCCTTTGAGATCTCCTGGGTGGTGGTAGGCTGAGACATATTTGAGTCTTTAAATTTCTTGCAAATTTCTTGCCTGGTAGTAGTTCTTTAGTAGGTAGTGTCTGAAAGGAAACGAGCACATGCTAACAAACAAACCACCAGCAGAGCACACACAAATCTATCAGCTTATATACAGCTCGAGAGCTTCATAATGGCTTAACAAAAACGTGGTTTCGATACTGGTACGGACTGATGTTCTTCAAATCCCGAATCAGCCAAAGATGAATTAATCAGGTCTCTCGCGGACTTATCGCCTGTAGCTACCTCGAGGCAGAAGAGCAGAATAGTAATAGAACGGAGTTAATGCCGTTAGAACGGTTAAAACTCCACAAAGGAACAGGGGTCCCTTACAGTTTTCCTTCCACGTTTTTGCTGAAACGTTCGACACTGGAAAGCAGCATTTTTTTTTGCAACAGTCAACCGGTATACTGAGGTGCTGCATAGCACGTGGGTCCAGAGACCAATCACGCCCAGTATAAAAAAATTAAAGAGGTGCTGAAACCTAAACCCACTGATAATGCAGACTGAGCCCCACTGCTTGCAGGAAAAACGCAGGGGGTATACATAGTGTAGTGACCCATACTAGCATGAGCCAAAATAGAGCACCAAGTATTCTTTTCCAAGAAACGCATCTTCCCCCGAAGCATCGAGACCTTTCTGCGAAGCAGAACGAAGCCTCCTCGGGAGGGACACCAGAGGCAATGTCCACAGGTACAGCTCAAGAAGCCAAGAAATCCAGACCAGACACATTGTCAGTAGCCGATAGCATGGAGAGGAGATCATACGCATCCACATCAAAATTCTGACTGGCTCCCAGCGACCATGGAGGAGTCTGCAGCTTGTGCCAACCACTTCCTGCATTGAAAGAAGATGCTCCTCCTGCTGGCGAGCCACCCCCAGCTAAAGGTCCCAGTGAATCTACAACACGGGGCAGCGAGTGAGCAGTGCTCTTTGAAGGGATAATACTTGCAGCAGCAACAAAAGTCTCAGATGATTGTGGGTTTTTCTGAATTTCATTCCGAATGGCTGGGGAAACTGCCTCGAGCTTCTTCTCATACGACAGCTTCTGAATCCCATCTCGAATGCGACTCAGGACATGGTGGGGGACAAGCGTTTGGCTGACCTTGCCGATAACCTCAATAAGACGGTCTACTTTGTGAAACACTTGTTCTTCAGGGACCTCGAGCTGTATTTTCGTGGTGGGGTCGAGCTTGAGCAAGAACACTGTGGCAAAACAGGCCATTGTGTCGAAATAGAGGGGCAGCCCGTTCAGATACGACTGAACTTCGGTATCGTTGATAAAGAAATCCAGAATGTAAAGCGCAGACTTGCAAGCCTCTCGAGCAATGACTATGAGGTCGGGGGGTACAAGACCGTTATCACTGATCCCTCGAATGGCATGAGAACACAGATATAGCCTGGCAAACTGGTGGTGCAAGTATACACCTTTATTGGGGTAGTTGCCGATTTCCTTGTTGTAGTTAAATGATCGCTCCCACTGCGTGCACCACCATTGGAGTGCAAAGATATACTGTTGAAGCTTCTCCACTGCTTCAGGGTGGACCCGATTCGACACGTCAAGTCCGAACTCGGTCTGGACCTCCTGGAGCTGGCTCCACAAGGACACTTGGCTTACTAGGCGTCGCACTGGCTCGCTGCAGAGCTTACTCTGCAAGAATCTGGAGATCCCAGCCTCGGGTCTAAACAGCCCACTCAAAGGCTGACGTCCGTATGCAATGGAGAAATGGTGGTCACACACATATACAAAATACCACAAGCGCACTCTCTCAAAGGCTTCCTTGTCACCCTCAATAGCCAGGCCATAGCACTGACCAAGCTTCAGTTCAGTGGCAAGACGCACTGCACACGATGATAAGATCCACGACAAGTCGCTGAGCCAAAAGGCACCAATGCAGAAACCCCGGATGTCATCAAGGTTGCATCGTGACGAGAACATGCGCGACTGGGCAATGTTGACGAAGTCTTCGTAGCACATGGCAAATGTTTTTGTCTCTCCGCTGTGAAGTGCAGCCACTGTGAGAATACTTGCTGCGAGCAGACTCGATGCCTGCCTCGCACTTTCGTAGGTAGTATGGCAGTCAGCGAGTCCATATATGTAGTGTTCAAGTCGATTATGGTAGACCGAAAATAACCGGTCTCGTTCGCGTTTATCCAGGATCCGTATTTCGGGCTTGAGCATGTCAATTCCATCTTGAACCGAGTCTACAGCCGTTGAGGTAGTGCTGACGGGAGAGCTTTGCACTGTGTGATCTGTCGATTTGTACAGTGGGTGAGAGGTCCCATTAACAGTGCCTGTCACAGAACCAGCTGTGGAAGAACTATTACTATTGTTGATGTTATCACTGTTATTACTATCTATGTCCTTCACGCCATGTATAGCATTAGGAATATTGCACAGAGCTTGTTGAACATCGGCAAGACGTTTCTCAATCTGAATTTTCCATCTCTATTAGCTGAAATTGTTCTCTCAATATACCTTTTAGATGGGTCAAAACTCTCAAAAGTATACTTACGCCAAGTCTTCGTTCATAAGAGTCTGAAGGTTTTTATTCATCTTACAAGGGATGCCTCGTTTTGCGCACGACTCGCACGGTGGACTGTCGTTTGTCATGACACATTTCCTCTTGGTTAGTATATAAGTGGCAGACTATCCGAGTGAATGTACACGCGACTAATGATAATCTTTCAAGATATTATATACCTTCAATCTACGACATGTTATGCAAGACACAGCTTTGCGAGTTATAGGAAAGTCGTCTTCCGCGCTGTCTTCCTCCAGATCTCTTTTCATAGTGACGAGTCTATGAAACCTGATTTCCTCACTACGCTAAAACCTATACCAGGAAAGAGAAAAAACGTATACTGCTGAAAGCAGGACTCTATATTTCTCTGTATCTCTTAGTGTGAACATGATTGAACTCGGACCTTATTACTCCCTTTAGCCCTCTCGCACGTGCATCGCGATCTACACCCGGTCTCTGCATGACTATCTGTGGCCGCGGACGTAAATAAAGCTTTAAGCGCCTGGCAAATTTAAAGTAGAATATAGAAATCATGAGTCCAAATCTTAAGTTTCAGGTACTTCTTCTTTCCTCAAGTTCGGTGTTCGCTGCTCTGCTTGAGGAATAGCACTAAAGAATACTATTTAATCAGAGTCTTTGCCGACCGACTAAAACCATTATTATATACCCGCGAGTTAGTTTATTTACCCCACAAGTTGTACCAACAGATCAAGAGTTTCAAGCTTGAAGAAAACAGACGCATTTCGACAGATTGTATAAATTGAGCTTATTATTATTCTTCTGGATCGGCCACAGGGCAGATATTACTGGTTATATCACATTTGAGGTGGTTGTCTATTGAGAGCGTGTTTTACACTATCCTTCTAAAGAATCTCCAGTCAAAGAATAACGAAAATGTCTCGAACCATTATATCGTTAGCGAAGCAGAACCATCTTTATCAGGATGGACATTGCCTCCGGCGGCCCTTACCGGGGAGGGTTGGTTCTGCTTCGCAGAAAATATAACGACCCTTTGAGTATTACAGATAGTGACAATGAGATATACTCTTGATGTCTTACTACTATAAAAATGAATGAGAGCCAATTATAAAAGTATAGGTTATCGCTGGTGGCATCTTTACGACTGAGCAGCGTCCAAGCATATTGCAACTACTTGAGATCTCTGCGAAGCAGAGAATTTGAAAGAGCAGCAATTATGTTTCTAATACTAATCAGGCAGTTACTGGCTTGAGAATAATTGAACTACACTCCAGCTACACATTCCTACTTATACTCCAACTTACACTCCAACTCCATTACTAACAAACGGGGCAGCGAATGCATAGGTCTCATACCCCTTGGAGTAGTCCTTCCCTGGGACCCTCTCGTTATCAGGAGGAAAATGGATGCGTCGATGGGCATAGTACGTATCTCGTAACTCGTTCCCTTCTCCAGACGAGTGATACGTGACATAGACAGCTCGCCGAGGATGATCTGACAAATTGGGTCCGCTTCGGTGAGCAAGATACGATCCAAAGAAGATCAGATCTCCAGGCTTCAACGGCACAGGCACCCAGTCATGAGCAGCCTCCCACTCCTTGGTGATATGCTTTCGTTCATAGGCAATTTCCATCTTGTGACTCCCCGGAACTACTTCCAAATACCCATTGTCTTTGCTTGCCTCGTCCACAGCAATATTGATAGTCAGGTGCTGTATATCGCCAACATGCGTATAAGCGGGTGCATCGGTATGGGCCGCGAAACCGTTGCCGTTGACGTATTTGAAGTTAATCTTGTCCTTGAAGACATACATCTTTTGGCCCGACAACTGGGTCAGCATTGAAGCAAACTCATCTCCGCGAGTCAGAGAGTTGAACTTGTGGTGATAATCGACAAAATTCTCAACTCTCAGAGGCTGCCGTTTGCCCTTTGAGTTAATCTCTTCGTATACCATCCATTTTCCCGACTCCAAAGGCCAGCTCTCGACCTCGCTGCACCATAGTTGGATGTCCTCTTGAGTGAACAACTGATGGTCTTCCCTGCGAACTACAAGGTAGCCATTTTTTTGGTAAAACTCAACTTGATCTTGTGGAATAGCGTAAACCATTACTGAGTCGTGTGTGAAAGTCGATATCCTGAGATTCTAAAGTGGATAGTTTTCATTAGACTCTCTCTCTTATATTATTTACGGAGCCCACAGATTCTTACCCACAGGGCTCCAAAGAAGTGCCGACAGACCGCCGTATCCATGTATCCCATGTAACCTTAATGATGCCCATTACGGTCTTTTGTCCGCTCTGATTGACTTGGAATAGAAAACAAACGTTAAAATGGATCCCGAAGTCAAATGTTAACTTTGGCCAATGTTAACCTATCACTTCATCACGACCCTTTATACGGACATAACTCCGGGATCTCTCACTTGGATCAACGGCGTGAGCAGGTAGATCGTACACTTTTGATGCGACGCAAAGTCAAATGCTGCGGATGACAACGTTTTCGATTAGTTTACCCATTAACAAGATGAGATTTATGTAAGGCCGTCCAATAATACTGATTCGAATTGGAAACGGTAATAAGTAACGGTCGATACCGGGAATTTGGCTTTTTTCCATATCTTGAGCTCCATCTTCACCGAGACTTTTTTGAACCTCATCTTCATTATAATTCGGCGTTCTTCATAAATGGCTACCGTTCAGCAAACTACGGAGCGAGTGCAATCTCTGTTCAAATACGCCACCAAGGAAGAACACGGGAACTACTTGGGAGAGTCTATATCCCAGCTAGAACACGCTCTCCAGGCTGCCATGTTTGCTGCACAGGCAAACGCTGACGATGAAACTATTCTCGGGGCCCTTTTGCACGACATAGGCAGATACGTGCCCACGTCGAAAAACGCACCAGAGATGATTACTGTGGATGGAGAGAGTCACGGTCGACAGTCTCACGATAAGATTGGCGAGATGTACTTGCGGGGCTTTGGGTTCAGCGAGAAAGTGTGCCAGTTGGTTGGGGGCCATGTCATCGCTAAAAGGTATCTGACAGGGAAATGGCCCGAGTACTACGACGAACTAAGCCAAAGTTCCAAGACGACTCTTAGATTTCAAGGCGGACCTATGTCGCCTGAAGAGCTGAAGCTGGCTGAGCAGGATCCTTGGCTCCAAGATAAACTCAATGTGAGGAAATGGGACGATCTAGCCAAAAACCCAGACATCAAGGCTCCTTCTATCGAGACTTACGTGGAAATTGCCGTAAAGAATATTCTGGCAAACAAATCCAAGACCCACTCAGTGACTGTCCACGGAAGAAGTTATCCACTGCCTAAGCAAGTCACAGTTGTCATCTGTGTAGATGGGTTTGATCCCGAGTATCTACAGTACGGAATAGAGCATGGGATTATACCCAATATTGAAAAGCTCTGCAACACCGGTTGCCATGTAAATGCCAAGTCTGCAATGCCGTCTTTCACGAACCCAAATAACGTCTCCATTGTGAGCGGCGTTCCGCCCAGTATCCATGGCATCGCAGGTAATTTCTACTTGGACCAGAAAACCGGAGAGACTCACATGGTACTTGACTCAACTCTCTTGCGAGGTGACACCATCTTCAGTGAAATGGCCAAGCGGAGCGTTAGAGTGGGTGCTGTTACTGCCAAGGATAAGCTGCGGAAAATCTTGCAATATGGGATTGATAACAGCAACCATGTGTGCATTTCTAGTGAAAAGGCCGACGAATGCATTATCCCAACAATCGATAATCTCGGTAAAGTATCTGTGTCTGAGTGGATGGGACGGGATAAACCGTCCATGTATTCCGGCGAACTTTCTCTGTTTGCCTTGGATGCTGGAATCAAACTCGTCCAGGAACACAGAGTTGATCTCTTGTATGTGTCTTTGTCCGACTATATACAGCACAAACATGCTCCCGATTCCGAAGAGTCCATTGATTTCTTCAAGCAACTGGATGCTAAAGTTGGTGAGTTTTTGGCTCTGGATGCCGTAGTGGGTATCACTGGTGACCACGGGATGAGCGACAAGTCCAACGAGGACGGAACCCCCAATGTCGCATTTATACAGGATATCTTGGACGAACACTACGGACCGTTGTCATCGTCGTCGTCACGCGTCATCTGTCCTATCACTGATCCATTTGTTGGACACCACGGAGCATTGGGAGGGTTTGTTAGAATCCATCTTAAAGATGAAATGAAGAGCAAGACGAGCGAAATTGCCGAACTTTTGAGGACAATTCCTCAGGTGGAGGAGGTGTTAGTTGGTGAGGAGGCCGCTACCAAGCTGGAGACTCCCTTGGATCGGGAGGGCGATATTGCTGTGGTATCTACTAAAGGTGCAGCTCTAGGTGCCCGCAAGATTGACCATGATATCAGCAAACTTCATGGCCAAAGACTGCGTTCTCATGGAGCTTATGCTGAGCAGGACATTCCTCTGATAGTATCAAGGAAGTGTGACAATGTGTCGGTAAGCAAACAACCCAGGAATTTTGATATCTTTTACTACGCTTTGAATTGCCAGTAAGTGCTGTTCCTGGGGGTTTGTACTCTGGTGGGATGAAAATAGATAACAATCACAAGCTTCTGATTTACTATGAAGATTTACTAAAGACTGCGTTGTAGCATTAAAAAGATATCGCTCTTCTGCGAAACTTCTGCGAAGCAGAACCACATCTCCCCGGAAGTGGCCACCGGAGGCATACGTAGATTCGTGGGTATTTGGTGGAGTTAATATAGTTTACAGGTTTGAAACCGCTTGGTTCTCTGCCTTGCATTTTCTCGTATTAGCTAAAACTAGCCAAAGATCTCGCGATACCTGCCGGTTATCCGCCCCCCACATTTACGGCAATAGGAAGCATCTCTCGCTTCTCAGAAGCAATATAAAACCTCTAACTTGTGGGCTTTCCCCATAGTTAGTCCTTTAAAATATATACTGGTTGGAACAGAATTGAACCAAGCACATAAAAAAAGACTCTAAGATACAAATGGCTGGCGAGACTAAATATAAACTTGCAGTACTGGACGATTACCAGGACGTGGCACGTGAGTGTGCTGACTGGGCAATCCTTGAGAAAGCGGGTGTGGAAATTACGTTTTTCAATGAAGCCATAGAGCAGTCTAAACTGGCGGAAACACTCAAACCTTTCCATATCATCTCGCTGATGAGAGAGAGAACTCCTCTGCGTAGCGAAGTGCTGGACAAGCTGCCCAATCTCAAACTAATCCTGTCTAATGGAAAGTTTAACCGGGCAATTGACGTCGAAACTGCAAAGAAGAATGGCGTCACCATTACCAAGACCTCAGGCAAGCTGACAAAGCAGGTTGGTGGTAATTCAACTGCTGAACACATCTGGGCTCTCATTCTATCTCTCGCTCGCAATATTCCTGCCTACGACCGCGGGGTGAAAAGCAATGCTCCCTGGCAGGCTGTCGGCAGCTCCGTTTCGCAGGTACTCCCGTTTGGCCTGCGGGGTAAAACCCTTGGTCTTTTAGGATTGGGCCATCTTGGGTCCTCAACTGCAGCAGTTGCTGAAAAGTTTGGTATGAAGGTAATTGCCTGGTCACCACACCTGACGGTGGACCGTCTAACAGACGAGCAGAAGTCTTATGTCACTGTGGTGACCAAAGAGGAATTGTTCAAACAAGCAGACATTCTGTCCCTCCACCTCGTCCTGGAGAAAGCAACAGAAGGCATTGTGGGTGCCAAAGACCTGGCACTGCTGAAGCCCACTGCGCTTTTCATCAACACTTCTCGGGGCCCCCTGGTCGACGAGGCTGCCATTTTGGAGGTTCTGCGAGAAAAACGGATTCGAGGAGCAGCAGTAGACGTTTACGACCTCGAGCCGCTTCCCTCGGACTCGGAGTGGCGTACTTTGGGCGACCACATCGTGCTCACTCCTCACGTTGGATACGTTGAGCAGAACCAGTATCTTGAATTCTATCATGGAGCTGTTGACAATGCGCTGGCGTATGTTGAAGGTCGACACGACGACTTGCTTCTTCAGTACTGAGAGTAGCTGTAGGTAGAAATTCCGCGAAGCGGAACTAACCCTCCCCGGGAGGGGCCGCCGGAGGCAATGTGGAGTTCGCCTCCGGCGAGGCCCCTCCCGGGGAGGTTTGTTCCGCTCCGCGGAATATCTGAACAAAAATGAACCCAGTTGATAATTGAATATGTTCATAGTTCTCTCTCACGTTAGTGACTCGCTGATCAGATATCGAAATATGCAGGTATTGCGGCTCGTTGTAGATTCCGTTTTTTGGATTGGAATATCAGAAGGTAGAATCTGACAAGTTGTGGTATATCTTGAGAGCATTTCCTATCACGGTTTGAACCCAAAAGGTAGTACGTTGTAGACGTGACTTAAGTAAATGTAATAGTTGTTTATCTAAATAGAAGACGATACAAAAATACACTATAATCATAACACTATAATCATATAATCATAGTAACCCTAAGCCTGAGGAAATACGGATCGACGGGAGACCCTGCATGACGGAGATGAAGTAAAACCCGAGGTGAAGTCCGTTATAAAACTAGAATAAAACCCGCCTCACTCGTCACCACTCAGAACTAGAAGATATATACTCAGAATTCTCATTCACACTACGTTTATGTAAATATGTCAATCACAGCCGCTACTCCAGCTTCGAAAATCGCTGAACTTTACCACGACTCCATTGAAGGCAAGGTTGCGATCGTAACAGGGTCCAATGCTGGTATGGGGAAGCTGACTGCCAGGGTCCTGGCTGAAAATGGCGCCAAGGTCGTAATTACTTGTCGAAGCAAGGAGAAGTGCGACGCGACCGTCAGGGATATCAAGAAGACGGTCCCCAATGCTGACCTCATTCCGCTCCAACTCGAACTCGGAAGTTTGAAGTCGGTTCGAGAATTCGTCAAACAGTTCCTCGCGTTGAATCTGCCTTTGCACTTGTTGATTAACAACGCCGGTGTTATGGCTTGTCCGTACGGAACCACCGAGGACGGATTTGAGACTCAGTTTGGAGTGAACCATCTGGGTCATTTCCTGCTCACCTACCTGCTGATGGACAAGCTGTCCGAAAACCCTTCAAGGGTGGTACTGTTGTCGTCGGTAGGACACTACTTGGGTGTGGGCAAAGACGGTATCAAGTACGACGAGATACAGAACCGAAAGCACTATCAGCCATGGAAGAACTACGGCTATTCTAAGCTTGCCAACGTCCTGCACGCCCAGGCTTTGCAGCGAAAGTT